>CAODLS010261548.1:0-11465 GCA_948243855.1 Flueggea neowawraea
AGTTATACATAATTAGTCAAAATATATACAATAATATAAAATAGTCCAATATTTAATTAATACTTATATGATTGTGATTAATTGATATTAATTTAAAATAGATTGAGTTTAATTGATATTAATTTAAAGTGTATTAGATAAAATAAGAAAAGGCTAAAAAAATTACAGTTGCTACAGTAGAACGCCAGGTTTGACGTTCTATTATAGTAAAACTGTAAATTTAGTTCAATTTTGACGTTAGTTTGGAGCATCTCCAACTCTTCCTTTGTGTTTTAAAGTTAGGGTTGGAGATTCTCTCATTGATAAATTTTTTCTTTTTATTTCTTTTACATTCATCTTTCATGTTTTCTACTCAATCTACGAATTTTGTACAAATGAATTCATGGATTTTGATTCTCTGGAAATGCTTGCATATTGGCTAGGCTCAAGAAGGATCTTGGAACCATGAAGCTTATCTATTATTTCCAGTTCACCTAGATGGAACATTACTGGACACTTCCAAAGCATAAGAGGTGTAAGAGAGAGAGAAAGAAAAAGAGGGAGAGAGGAGATGAAAAAAAAATATGGAGAGAGAGAGAGAAGAAAGGAGTAAAAAGTAAAAATATGTCATGTTTCAGATTTTTTTTTTAGGGTAAGTCAATCTTTTCACACATTTTGTTAGGTTTGACTAACGTTGTTAAAGTTTAAAGAGTAAAACGACTAATTTTGAAAATGTAGAGACTGGTAGAAAGATGTTACTATATCTCACGATGGCCATGGATTTTTCTTTTTTTTTTCTTAATCTTAGTTTGTATATAGTATAATTAGTTTTGTAAACATAAGATAATTTTTGTTTATTATAATCTTATATAAAAATATATTTTTAATCTTTCTTTTTTCCCTTTATTTATGAGTGGCAATAGATTAACACATAAAATCAAAAGAAAAAGAGTTTGTCAAAAACGAAAAAAACTAAACAAAATAAATAAAAATTAAATGAACAACAATTTGTTGTTTAAAAACCAAGAAAACCTCAAAAAATAAATGAAAACCAACTAAACAATAAAAAAAGGAACTTTTTTTTTGTAATTTTGAATTTTTGAAGGCTATCTTTTTGTAAATTTAATTTTTTTTGCTTTCATTTTATATAATTTTCCTTTTCATTAGATAAATTTATTTTTATTTGTTATTTTATCCTTAATGGTAAATTTGTCATTGACCTTAAAAATGTAGGTTCTCAAATTAAAATTACAAGAGAAGTTGGATCAAATAAAACGGAGATGAAGAAAAAAAATCAAAGGTGTCAAAATAAAATTTTACTATTGAAGATACTCTGCCAATTTTAAAAGAAAATAAATAGAAACTCAGAAGCCTGGATTTATTTTAAATATTTTCACTTTTTGAAATTTGGTAATTAGCCTTTTTCTAAAAAAGTTGGACCTTCCATGGAAAAACCAGCCCATTAAAAATCCAAAACTCCCGCAACAAAAGCCCACATAAGCCCCCGTCAAAACCCTAGCTAAACCCTAAAACCTAGAACCTTCTATTCCCCTCGAGAACCACTGCTCCTTCAACCATCCCTTCTCACAAGCTTGTTTTAAAGCCAGATCGCAACCGTCACTCTCGTTACCAACTCAAAACCCTCTTCGCACTCACTTATTCTCATCACCAACAATGGCCAAGCGCTTGATTCCAACTCTTAACCGCGTCCTCATCGAGAAGATCGTTCCTCCCTCCAAAACCACCGCCGGTATTCTCCTCCCGGAGACCTCTACCAAGGTATGTGTCATTTCCTATTTTACCCTTTTTCACCTTGCCGAGAGTGTGTATAGAAGGAGCGAATTGTGATTTTGGTTTTGTTGGTTGTGAAAAAAAAAACAGCTTAATTCTGGGAAGGTCATTTCTGTGGGTCCCGGCTTGAGGACCAATGAAGGAAAGACTATTCCTACTTCTGTGAAGGAAGGTGACACTGTGCTTTTGCCTGAGTATGGCGGGACCCAAGTCAAGCTTGGCGAAAAAGAGTATGTATTTTATTTACTGTATTTTGGGTTTGTTTCTGTGTTTTCTTATTTTTTAATTACGGTTAATTGGATTTTTTTTGTTTGGTTTTGTGCAGGTATCATTTGTATAGGGACGAGGATGTCTTGGGAACTCTACATGAGTGAATTGTTTGAGATTGTTGTGAGCAAAGTCTGATTATTGTCGATGTTTTGGGTTAGGAATTGATAATGTAACTGGAATGTTGTTGGAGCTTTTCAATTGAATTAAGCTTATTTTATTTGGAACATGGGACTTCTTCTATTATCCTGCATTGAATGGCTTATGGTTGCATATTGTAGTAAGGTTTTGGCTTTATTGGGTAGGAGTTAGGACTATCTTAACTTTCACTGCATAACTACTTTGATGGATCAAATTGTGATTTTTTGTGCAGTGGTAAGGACATATTGATATGAATGTTTTATGGCCAATGTTTATTGGCATTGGCTTTGTTGACTAAGAGTTAGGAGTTATCGAAATTAATATTTCATGGTGAATAGCTATTGATATTGGCTTTGTTTAGATGGAGTTAGGATTATCTTGACTTCTATTATCCATTTTTTTTGATGGATCGGATTGTGTTTCTTTGTCTAACAGTCGGAACTTGTCGAAGTGAATTTTCTCCAACAAATGTTTATTGTCATTCGGTTTTGCTAATTGTATTAGAGTTTTGGCATTTTTGTATTGGGTTTTTAACTTCTTGTTTTTATCAATTTCTTCATTGGTAGTTTTCTAGGTATAATTGTGTCCAGTTGTCCTTACCTAGTGATGTGATCACACTTATGAACCACGTTGTACTTGCTGCATTGTTTGAATAGGTACTGGCTCTGAAGGTTCAATTCGGTAGTTTTTTGTGTGGTTTGTTAGTTGAACTTGTTCATAAGGCATGCTAGTTATTGGTGATTGGAATTTATCTTATCCATTTTCTTAGGGGTAGAAACGAGATGTCATGATATTTGGTTGCTTTGAGTTCGTCAGGTGATGACTGGTTAGAGTGAGGTTTGTTCATTTCTAATTGCAGTATCCAGAACATGTTATAGAAAGGATTCAAGGAGTGTTTTTTGATAAGTCATCTTGTGTTTTTCCACTGGAAATTGTATCCTTGTTCCCTAAGTGCTGGAGACAACTCAATGTTTTGAGGAGTTAAATTAGCGTGGGAATGTCTTCTATTATCCTCTATAAATGGGTTATTGTAGTAAGATCAAAATGTTATTCCAGAGTTTCTGGCTGCAAATGTCGATGGATAATTTCAGGGATTGTTTCACTGCAGACCTTGTTTGGATGATGGATTTATGGTTGTGTTGTCAACTTAGGCATGGCTTACCATGCCATGATTGGCATGCCATGCCATGCCAATCCAATGAAGTTGCCAAATACCAATGTTGCTGCTGGTGGATAATGCCAGTGATCTGTTGTTTATTGTGCAAGTCAGTCTGTTGTCACTAACAAGGCCAACTAGCAAGTCAATCCCGTCTTGCTGCCGTTTGTGACCAATGTGATGAAAAAGGTATATGCTAGAGCATGTTAAGAAGAAACCAAATTCATCTCTTTAAATTCTGGAGAATGAGTGAATCATTAAGTTACAGAGGAAATCGTTGTCCATTACAACTGAGTTGCCTGATTTAAAGCCAATTCGCTTCTGACAACTTACTTGCGGCGAACAATTCTTGCTTTGGCTTGAAACCAGACGCCGATACTTCCCATTAATGACGTCAACTGAGAAAGAGCTAAACTCAACTCTTCTGTCAATTAAGATACAGTGCCCTCATTTCATTTATGCTGTTTCAATGGGTTTGAGAGAGATTGAAGCAAGAAGAGCAACTTATCCATAATTATTATTGATTTTTTATGAGGCACGATTCCTTTTAGAAACAGTTTAGAGGGATGGTATCATTCCTACTTTAGAGTTAAGATAAGACCTAGTATTAAATTATTCATCAAGAAAGATGAGCAGAATTTGAACATTTATTTCCTTTTTTTTTTCAAGAGGTGCTCTAAACATCTTTTTTTTTTTATCTACATAAAGGGAAGCCGAGAGCGGCCGATAATAGCATACTTTTGCTGGGCTTGACCATGCAGACATTACTTTCTGCTGCGGAAGAGACATAGCTGAACTCGGTGAGGTGGCCGAGTTTTGTCACCGCAGCACCTCATCAGGAGCTAACGGCCTATGAGACTATCCACCAAGCTCTAATACATGACTATGGTTTGTACCGTGAGACTAAAAATCTCTGGCATTAATCGCTCCCCCTGAGCTCGAACCCTGGACCACGCAAATTTGGGACTGCTTCCATTGCTGCTAGGCTACCCCTGAGGGGTAGAGGTGCTCTAAACTTGACCATTAAGCTAATCTTACTTGGTATAATACATAAACCAATTGTTCACTTCTTAAATAGTTGCGCATATATTTCAATTATATCCTACTTCATCCCTCAATACAAACTTTTAATGTCATTTCACCACATATCGTTTTCCTACATAAATTGTTATCAACCATCTTTTGTGCCGAACTAAGATACAAGTTCCAAACTTGACGTACCAAAATTGTCAAAAGATTAAACGTCAAGTTCAAGATGCAATCAAAGAAACAGACAGCAGAGTTTTTAACTTGCATTACAACTGTACACAGCTCATTTTGAATATTTCAGATCTCTCTCTCTCTCTCTCTCTCTCTCTTAATTTAGGTATCCAATTTAATTATGTTTATCTCCATATCAATGAACAACAGTGACATAATGGGCTATTCTTCTTTTGTTTTTTGGAAAAAAAAAACTAATCAGCCAGCCAATAGTTGAGTCATGAGTGCAGTGCGTGCCCATGCAAATATATTCATGAGCAATCAGATAACCTGTCATTCCCAGTTGCCATCAGCCTGTGCTTCCTTCTCTTCATTTAATATTATTTTCATTGTTTCCTTATCACATGCTTCTCATGCATCTACCATCATTATATGCAAAAAAGAATTAATTATTTAAAACAAGATATTAAGTTTTTGGAGATGAAAAAGAAGGAACAATCTTTAGTGATTTCAATGCTTAAAGGACCAGTTACGGCCAGGAAAAAAAATGGAGATCAAGATCTGTCAAATGGGTTGTGGTTAACATTTCATTTTGAAATCTCTAAGAAAGACATTCCAAGCCATTGATGATTAGCTTGATATGTGAATTAGAGGGTTTGTGATGTATTTTGTTATGGTTTTTGACACACAGGCCAACCGACAACATGACACTCTTGTAAACCCATGCTTCCTCATCACTGCATGCGCTATTTTTCTCAGTAAAAATTTAAGGGGCGATATCGAACACCTGTCTATTCAATATAGACTATAAAAAATAGATTGAAAAATTTTTAAATGTAGAACCATCTACAATAAATGGAGATTTAGCCTTAAGCTAGTAGTTGCATTAATTATTTGAGTGTTTCGTTTGATTATAAGTTAACGCTACTTAACTTGATAATAAATTGAATAGTTTAATTTTCATAAATCAAACGGATTATCAATTAAAATAGACGAATAATTCTTTTCGAAAGTATAATAGATTCAACATATTTTCTCCATATAGCAAATCTAAACACCTCTGCAGAATAAACATGTACCAACACAGCATAGATTTGTATGGTCTTGAAGATCAATTGATTGGAGAGAGGAAAAAAAAAAGAATACAATTTGGTCATGGTGAGTTAGAGTCGTGGCTCATTGATCAAATGTTGACTAATAAAAAATCTCGACGACTTATATATTTTGAGTTGAATGTAGTTCTTCCTTCATTTTTCTTATTTTGCATAAGATTATACCCAAGTGGTGGTTCTTTATTGGCGAATCCCAACTTTATTACATCATTACAATTAAAGACTATGATTAAAAATTGAAACAATAAAAAATATGCTAAACCGAGATGTGGATATGTTAAATTGATCCAATCTTTAAATTTAGATTTCAAGCTTGTTTGGAAGCGTATGATTTAGTGGATAATGAATATAATATAACAAATAGTAGGTTTTTAAATGGTAAAAAAAGTAGAAAGAGTATATACTACAATATGCTAAATGTTTTTTTCTCAAATAAGCACAAAATTCTATTTGGAAGGATAAATGGCCAATCAGTCTCTCATTCTTGTAAAACAACAAGAAAAAAGATAAGAAGAGAAAGTTGATTACTTTTTCTTTAAAAAAAATTCAAGAGCATTTATATATTATGTTGATGAAAATTACAATAAATAATAAATTTATAAGGAAAATTCACAAAACTTAATAAGGATGAGGTGTGGATATCTCGTTCTCTTTAAGGATATTCGAGTGCCTCTATGGTTGTAAATCTTAACCGATGCAATAGATAATACTTCGCTATCTGTTCTAACCCATCCTTAGGGATGTCAATGGATACCCTACTCGACCAAAATTATCTATATCCATAATTAGTTAATGCTGATAATACTCGCTTTCAATGATAAAGTTAGAACCAAATTCTTGTGGGGATCCTGGTATTAGATGGAGTGACCTTGATCGTTGTATTTCGATGTTAGTTTATAGAAAAGTAAAATTTTGTATAATAATATAATTAACAAAATATTATATATACAAATGCATTCTCTAGGATTTGAATCCTCTAGTCTCTTGGTGCATAATTTTTCTGTGATCAATATACTAACTATTAAATCAACAATTTGTTAGTTATATATATATATATATATATATATACTCTAGAGGATGGAACCATTGAAGCTCGATCTCCATTGGCCCCTGTGTATTTTTATCCCTGCTCACTTTGATTGGGTATAAGTATGAATATATATTATCTTATTTTACTGTAGAGTATATAAGTTGGGTACAAAAATAATTTTATCCTACCAATACTTGTAATCGTGTTCATACCAGTTGAATAATACCTATACTTATTATTGTATATATGAACTTAAAAGTTTAGTATATTTATATATGAAAACTTTCTTCCTCCCACCTGATCCTTGCTTTGGTTCTCGAAAATATTAGCCAAAAAAGAAAAAAAAAGAAACTTGGTGAGTTTGGAAGGTCAACTTCTTAGACTGGTTATAACGTGCCTAGGATCTCGTACTGGGATCCTAGTCGCTGACATGGGGACGCGTTATTGTGTCCCTATGTCGTAGCCCGTCTTCCTGCGGGAGGACGAACTACATGTGTCAGGCGCGGGACCCACTGGTCATACACTTGACGTTTAATCTTTTTTTAAATCAAAATCTGATCGCTGGATCGTTTTGATCCAACGGTTAGATTTACTCCAACGAGATTAAAATAAAATTGTGTTTAGTGAAAAACTGATTAGGCGTCCCGCGATACTCTTAAAATAGCCACAATGTTACGAATGAAAAAACTGAGGGGTTAGGAACTGAGGATTTTAATAAAATAACAATAAAAAAAGCTGAGCAGGAGTCCCGCGGGATGATTTCAGGGACCGTGTGTTACGAGTAGTCTTAGACAGAAAAAGAAACAAAAGGGGAAGGAAAATTTTAATAAAATCAAGTAACAAATCCTTATAAAACCCAAGTTCCATCAAAACATTATTTAAAAGGCAGGATAATACCACTAAAAAACCAACGAATACTCCTCAACTTAGACTGCTTGTAACACGTCTAGGAACTGGTTTTTAATTCCTAGATGCGTTGATGGGAAATCGTTACTGCGTTTCTATCACCTAGCTTGTCCTCCGTTTGGAGGACGAGTTACGAACTTTGGGTGTGAGGATCAGTGCTCCCCACAACCAATAAAATAATAGTTAAAATTTTTAAAATACTAGTTAAAAGTTTTGTTTTAGTCCATGTTATTAAATTTATGATATTTTTTAATCCTCCTTTCACTTTGAGTAATTTTATTATCTTAATTCTTGTTATTTAAAATTATTTTTTTGTCCCTCTTTCTCATATAATTCAATAAATAAGATTGTTAGAGTAATTAATAAATCTACATGACTTGATTAATTTTTTAAATTATTTTTAATTTTTAACTTGAATTATTTGTTTTAAATGTATTGGTAACATTTATTTGTTATTTTTTATTTGATAATAGTTTCTTAAAATTTAAATTTATAAAGTATCAAATTAATACCTTGTATTATTTTTAATATTATTGTAATATATTTTTTTATTTTTATAATGAATTTTTTTTTTAATAAAATATTATTTTTATTTTAATGTAATTATTTATATTTAATAAATTTAAGATAAAAATTATTAAATAAAGTAGTAAATAAAAATTGAAGAATTAAAATTAAATTATGTTTAATAAATAATTAAATAATTATTCTATAAGATTCTTACTGAGATTTTAAATTATTAATAAAAAATTAAAAAATTTAATAAAATAATAATAAAAATATTGAATAAATATCTTATAAAATAATTTTAAAGATTGTAGATTACAAACAACGTAACAAGACTTCAGAATCTTCTCGCGCTTCTTCCTAGGAGGCGTCATTAAGGACGCTCGTCTTTTGATTCTTGGAGACTTTCGAAATCCTCTCGAACGTTTCCATATTATACTTGTTCATGCACTTAATTTTCGCACTCGTGTGAGATAGTGCCCATTTCTCCGCCATTCATCAAGAGAGAGAAACCAAAACCGTTCCTATTTTTGAAGTGGTGGCATCGTCTCTATGTGACATGTGTTTTACTTATTAAATACGATTAAGACTGAAATAACTATTTTTTCTTTTCTTTCCAACCTTCCCAGCATTAATAAACCCAACTTTATTGTATTGATAGGATTCACAATATAATAAAATTTTATTCTTTGCAGCCAATTCGTATTTGGCCCAAGGGTTTGCAATTTAATTGCATGAACATGACTTCCTTCAAAATTTGTTCTCCCTAAATGTCTCATGGAAGTTACATCGGGATTTATTCTTATATTGATGTTTAAGGAAATGAAAAATTAAATTCTGGTTGTACATGAAAAAAAAGAAAATTCTGGTTGTACAAACAAGAATTTGAGATAAATTATTTTAGTGCTCTTAGTACTCATAGTATATGCATTTTTCTTATAATCAAAAGAAAAATAATATACTTTATTTATAATATTTTTCCTATCAATACCATGCCATCCTAATTAGGAAACCTTTATTTTGGAATCATATTCTAAATTTCAATTTACTTGTTACGAAGGACTGGCATCTTAGGTTTAATGTAAATATCGCTTCTCCTTACACTTCTTCATTCAAGATTGCCATTTTAAATATTTTTGAATTCTCTTAGCAATTTCAAAAGGGACAAAAATTATTTCCGAAGTTATCACCACTAGTATTCTTTTAATTCGTCTCTAGTTAAGTGCTTGGCGATGATATTGCATTAGTGTCATGTTAGTATGTGTGGACAACATATTAACCTGTGAACATTTAACTGAAAAATCTAGTAGGGCAACAATAGTGCTAAATTTATAAATAATTGTAAATATTTTAAGTTAATAAATTTCAAAGTTTTAATCCTTTGAAAAAAGTTTAAAAAATGAAAATTTGTTGTTTATTAAAATAACATTAAGCATTTAAATTTGAAGTTCTAACTAGTACAACTGAATCGTATCATGCAAGATTGCAATTGTATATACCAAACAAGATGAAAAATACAAGTGGCGTAGACCTTGTTCTTTAACGATAGCACATTAAATTTATTTACTGAGGTATTATCCGCTTTGGGCTAGTGAATTCTCACAGTTTTGTCCTTAAAAAAATACCTCAGTGGTTTGAGGGAGGAATGTGCTTTTAAGCGACTTTTAACCTAATCTTCTAAGCAATGTACGAGCATGACACTACAATAACTCTCTAGTCGAAGCAAAGAGACTTGAAAACACAGTTTTAACTCGATGGCTTTTTACTCGAGTTTTCATAGACGAAGCCAATTATTATGGACCACATACCTCGACAATTGTGTGATAGGCTCATCTATTGAGGTATTGTTCGTTTTGACCTCATAAACCCTCACAATTTTTGTCTCATAAAAGGCGCATCAATGGTTTAAGAAAAAAATGTACTTGTAAGTGACCATTGGCTTAAACTCCTAGGCGATATGGGAACAACATTACAATAACTCCGAGTCAAGGTTAAAAGGTTTGGGAACACAATTTTATCTTAACGAATTTTTGCTCGAGTTCTCATAGACGGCACCAATTGTTGTGAATCATGTCTCTCAACGATCACACGCTAAGATCATCCACTCAGAGTATATACTAGTCTTGACTCATTATCATTCTCATGATAATAAACGACCGGAGACTATTTAGAATAGTATTTTGTTATTTTAAGGTTTTATTATCAAGTCACGCACTTAATGACTTAAGACAAAATCAACTATTCATGGATACTTTTATCAAGTTATTGCATTACAAAACAACATGATAATATATATGATAATGTTCATATGACTAGGTTAGGGCATATCATTAACATAGATATTGCCCGCTCTAGACTCGTGGTCCCTCATGATTTTGTAATTGAAAATGCATTTCAGTTGTTTGAGTGAGAAATGTGCTTATAAGCAATTTTTGGCATCGACTCCGAGGTGATGCGAGAATATAACACTACAATAACAAGTTTTCAAAAAGTACAACTTTCCTAAGTGAATTTCCCTTAATCCAAACAAAACTTAAGAGCATTCTTGACAGTCTCTCTATTTTAGAGAGTTAAAATATGTTATTTAATTTAATTTGTTCTATTATTTATCTTAAAATTTGAACCCGATCTACTTTTTCTTCTCAATAATTAATATTTTATTGCCCAATTTAAAAAATATAGGGAGATGAGTGAAGATTTTCTCTATATATAAAGTAGATCGGATTTAAATTTTAAGATAAATAGTAGAATAAAATAAAATTAAATAATATATTTTAATTCCCTATTTTAAAAAGACTATTGGGATGCTATGAGGTAATAATACCTTAAGGGAAAAAAATTGCTATTAGTTACTCTATAGCTGCCTAAAGATTAATAGATATTTAAAACTGAAACATGAGCAAGAGTAGTTTTTTTTCTTAGTGCCATCATACTGATATTGTGCAAATTCCTTGTTAATATAAAAGAGAGAAATAATAATACTACTCATTTTTTTTGGCTTTTTTGGTTCAAAGCCGAAAAGTACTAGTTCTCTAAAATTGAAATGTATTTTATGTGTATGTATAACTCATAAATGTGCTGTAAACCTTATCCTTCTCCTCCAAGTACAACAACCCGGTTTGGGGTGAGAAAGAATGAGTGTTAGCGTCTTGCAGCGATAAAGACATTGACGACATATTTCTGGGAAGAAGAAGAGCAAACGACGACGTCATCTATTTTGATGAAGAAGTATGGGTGAGGAAGAGAAGAGACTTCGACTTTAATTTTAAGGTTGAGAAGGAAATCCATATATCTACAAGAAAGCTCAATATATTGAATTTACTTTTTTGACATTTAGTATTTTCTATAATAGTCATTTGACATTATATTTTTTTAT
>CAODLS010261793.1:0-13474 GCA_948243855.1 Flueggea neowawraea
CTCAAAATATTCAAAGAAGAAGAAGGGAAAGGCTATGAAGAAAACTTGGAGCTATAGTAATGAGTCAAGCACGGATGAGGATGAAGAGATTGAGGAGATGGCAAACCTATGTCTAATGGCCAAGGAAGATGATTCATCAAGTGATGATGATGAAGAGGTATATGATCTTTAGTGTGTGATGCATGTGTTAAAGGAAAGCATTCAAAATCATCTTTTCAAAGCAAAAACTTGATTTCTACGACAAGAGCTTTAGAGCTTTTACATATGAACTTGTTTAGTCCCTCTAGCATTCTAAGTATTGGGTCTTGGTGGAAAAGCTTATTGTTTTGTGATTGTTGATGATTATTCACATTTTACATAGGTTTTCTTTTTGGCACATAAAAATGAAACTTTTCATATATTTGCATCATATAGCAAAAGGGTCCAAAATGAAAAAAAGCTACACCAATACCTCCATTAGGAACGATAGAGGTGGAAAATTCTCATGTGAGCCATTTGAATCCTATTGTGAGGAGCATAGTATTTGCATAATTTTTCTGCTCTAAGGACACCTCAACAAAATGGAGTTGTTGAGAGGAAAAATATGACTTTACAAGAAATGGCCAGGACAATGTTAAATGAGAACAATTTGCCAAAGTATTTTTGGCTGAAGCTGTAAATACAGCATGCTATGTAGTGAATAGGCTCATATTCGTTCCATATTAAAAAAGACTCCCTATGAGCTATGGATAGAGTGTCCAACATATCTTATTTTCATACCTTTGGTTGCAAATGCTTTGTCCACAACAATGGAAAGGAAGCCCTAGGAAAGTTTGATGCTAAATCCAATTAGAGTATTTTCCTTGGTTATTCATCAATTAGTAAGGCATATAGAGTATTTGACAAAAGACTTGAGAAAGTGGAAGAATCAATTCATGTCATTTTTTATGAAACTAACCATCTTTCTTCTAGAATTGTTGTTGATGATGATGATGATGATTCAGAAGCTAGAAGAAAATTGGAGAATCTGAAATTGAATGACAAAGATGATTCAACACAGCAAGGAAAAAATGATCAAAAGATTGAACAATCAAAAGAGTTGCCAAAGGAGTGGAGATATGTTAGAGATCACCCCAAAGAGCTTATTATTGGTGATACTACAAAAGGAGTAGTCACAAGATCAGCTCTCAAGCATAATGCAAACTTTTCTTTCATCTCCAAAATAGTTCCAAAGAATGTGAATGATGCTCTAGAAAATGAATATTGGATTCAATCTATGCAAGTAGAGCTAAATTAATTTGAAAGGAACCAAGTGTGAGAACTTGTCCTAAGACCGGATGGAGTCATGGTGATTGGAACCCAATGGGTGTTTAGGAACAAAGAAAATGAAGAAGGAGAAGTTATCACAAACAAATCAATAATTGTAGCTCAAGGATATCTTCAAGAAAAAGGGATTGACTTTGAAGAATCCTTTACACCGGTAGCAATATTGGAGGCTATAAGAATTTTTTGTGCTTATACTTCAAGTTATTCCCAATAGATGTGAAAAGTGCTTTCTTGAATGGCTACATCAAGCAAAAGGTGTATGTGGAACAACCTCCTGGATTTGAAGATCCTTACCATCCTCACCATGTCTTCAAGCTAAGAAAGGTTTTGTATGGTTTAAGGCAAGCTCCTAGAGCATGGTATGAAAGATTAAGTCAATTTTTATTGGACAATGATTTCTCAAGAGGTAAAGTAGATAATACTTTTTTTATTAAGCACAAAAAATAATGATTTATTGTTAGTTCAAATTTATGTTGATGATATAATATTTGGTGCTACTAACCCATTTTTGTGTAATAAGTTTTCTAAGTTGATGCAAAGAGAATTTGAAATGAGCATGATGGGAGAGCTTAGTCACTTTCTCAGACTGTAAATTAAGCAAACAATAGATGACATCTTCATTAACCAAAGCAAATACATTGGAGATATGCTTAAAAAGTTTGGAATGGAGAATGCAAAATATGTCCCAACTCTAATGAGCAAAACTACAAAGTTAACCAAAGATCAACAAGGAAAAAGAGCAGAGGAAAAGCTTTATAGAGGTATGATTGGATCTTTCCTTTACCTTACAGCAAGTAGACCTAATATTATGTTCAGTGTTTGTCTTTGTGCACGTTTTCAATCTTGTCCAAAATAATCTCATTTGAGTGTTGTCAAAAGAATTTTTAGATATTTGATTAATACCAAGAATGTTGGCTTGTGGTATCCTAAAAATTATTGCTTTGATTTAGTTGGTTTTAGTGATGTATATCATGCTAGAAACCAATTAGATAGGAAAAATACTTCAGATACTTGCCAATTCTTAGGTAATTCACTAGTATCTTGGTTCTCAAAGAAAAAAAATTGTGTTGCACTATCCACTACTGAATCTGAATATGCAACAACTGGTAGTTGTGTAGCTCAAATTTTGTGGATCAAGCAACAACTTTTGGACTTTGGAATTATGTTTTCAAAGATTCCAATTATCAAAAGGTGTATGATAACACTAGTGCCATTAGTATTTTTAAAAATACAATTCAGCACTCTAGAACAAAGCATATTGATATAAAACATCATTTTATTCGTGATCATGTTCTCAAAGGAGATATTGAACTTGAGTTTGTTTCCTCAACTTATCAGCTTGCTGATATTTTGACAAAACCCCTTGATGAAAAGAATTTTGTTTCAATTCATAGACGATTGGCATGTGTGACTTGAATTAATTTTGATTGATATATGTGCATATTTTATGTTCATTTGAATTCATGCATACATATATATCAAAGTGATCTAGATGACAAATGAAATCATGAGGATTAAAGGGTTAATTTTGCTAAGTGTTGGTATCTGAGATGATGTTACGTGAATGCACGTTGTATTTGAGATCGTGCTACTGGAACTTTAAGGTTAAAACGTAAGGTACGTTGTACATGGTGCAAGATACGTTGATCATCAAGGTTGTCTAAAGGTTTATATCTGAGTTGATGTAACGTACATTGTAGCATATGTAAAACGCGTTGATTATCAAGAATGAACAAAGGAATTTTTGTAGGTTCATGTAACGTGGACTGCAAAGGATGCAACGTACGTTATCGATTTTGAGAAAAATGTTGGAGTATCAGGTATGAGAGCTCTATGCGCGTTGTATATGGTGCAATGTGCGTTGTGAAAGAGGCTGAGCTACTGGTTTTAGAGGACTTAGACTGTACGCATTGTATATGGTGTAATGCGCATTGTGAAGGAAGCATGGCTACTGGATTGTGAGGACTTAGTACTACGGGCATTAAGGATTGTGCAAGATACGTTGATTCCCACTTGCTCACGAATTTCTAAAAAAATGGTATTTCTATTATATGTTTGACATTTTATGGTATTTCTAATATTTAATGGTGGCATTTTTTAGATTTAGCATTTTAGTTTCCTAATAAAAAGGATGAATCTGTTGGCTTTCTTAAACCACAGGGACCTAAATGTGTTTATCCTTACTTTCATAACAAAAGACGTGCTGTAGGTTTTCTTAATATCTGCTTAAGGAAATTTAGAAAATCGTGTCTGCATGATTTTTGTGCAGTCAGTTTAGAAATGGAGAAAGAGCTTCACCACGTGATTGCAGTGTCATAGCGTAATCTTGAAACTTTGAGCCAAGCCCGAACCAGCACATTTCATGGGTTTCATCCAAAACTGGATAATACTATAAGAAGAGACCAACAAGGACGTTACACAAGAGCACTCCAAAAGCCATATAACGGAACAATCACCAGGTTTAGTTCTTGGCACCCAAATAAGCTTCTTTTCCCAATGTCTTTCTTTAAGCACATACAAATTCTCATAATCATGTCCTTCTTTAATCTTCTTTTACACATCAAAACTAGATTCAAAACTTATACTAGACCAACAACACCTTTAACGGTCCAAGCACTTCAATCCCAAGAAGTGCCCAACACCGTGCCAATTATTGCAACAAACGTGCCGCTGCCTGTTTTAAACTTTAAAGACTACATGTCAGTGAAGGCCAAGGAAGTTAACAAAGCATTGGTTGATGCAGTCCCGTTGCGACATCCATTGAAGCTTTATAAAGCAATGACATACTCTCTTCTTGCTGGTGGAAAACGTGTTCGCGCTATACTATGTATTGCTTCATGTGAATTATTTGGAGGTGATTCATCACTCGCGATGCCAATCGCTTGTGCACTGGAAATGATTCACGCCATGTCATTGATTCATGATGACCTTCCTTGTATGGACGACGACAACCTTCGACGAGGCAAACCCACAAACCACAAAATATTTGGTGAAGCAATCGCTATTCTTGCTGGTGATGGACTTTTAGCACTTGCCTTTCAACACGTTGTCACCAAGACCAAGAATATGTCCAGTGACCTGGTGGTTCGAGTCATTCAAGAGCTTGGCGCGGCTGGGTGCGAAGGATTGGTGGCAGGCCAGATTGCAGACATAGAGGGTGAAGGGAAGGAGGTGAGTTTGAGTGATTTGGAATACATTCATGTGCATAAGACCGCAAAACTGTTTGAAGTAGCCGCTGTGAGCGGAGCAATAATGGGTGGAGCCGACAATGAAGATATAGAGAGAGTAAGAAAATATGCAAGGTGTATTGGGTTGTTGTTTCAAGTTGTTGATGACATATTGGACGTGAGTAAGTCATCGGATGAGCTCGGAAAGACGGCCGGTAAGGACTTAGCGACCAATAAAGCTACATATCCGAAGCTTATGGGCATTGATGGGGCCATAACATTTGCTGGCAAATTGGTAGATCAAGCCAATCAAGAACTTGCTTCTTTTGACTCTGCAAAGGCTGCTCCTTTGTACCATATGGCACACTACATTGCCACTCGACAAAACTAATATCTCTGTGTGTTTGTTAAATTCGTATGTATGCATATGTAAAAAAATTTCCTTTGATTTCTTTGATGTGTAAGATTTGGAAAGATTGCACTAATAATTATCTGCGAACTAATAACAAAATAATTATTATATTGTAACATTAGCTTTTACTGACTTCACGATTGGGACGCTAGAATCGGGACAATCAAGTCTCTCCAACGCTGTATCGACTTGACAATCATGCCACCTGACCACCAGCTCAGCAGTAGTTGATGTTACACTATTTTTTTTTTTGTTATTTTGGACAATTTTAGAACAAATATTGAAATTAATATATTTTTTTAATACTATTAATTTAAATTAAAAAGTAAATTAAAAAATTAGATTAATTTTAGCATTGAATTTCGACGATAATTTAGCATGCAATTTGTCACAAAATTTGCTGTCAAAAGTCAAATTTTGTATACTAAATTTTGTACTTGGATAGCAAAAAATTGCGATGTAATGGCGCAAATCAACGACGAAGTTGACGCAAAACTCCTAGATAAAACTCAATTTTTGTCACATAATTAGAGCAAACCTCAACGAAATTTAGTGTCGAATTCGTTGCTAAATCTAGCGAGGAAGCACGAAATATAGCAACGAGATTAGATTCCTTACCAATTTTATTGACTTTTCTTCACTCTTTGGTGACGAAATGTTTCGTAACAAAATAGCAACTGTTGTGAACCACTTCCCTCGACGATCGCTCGCTTGGTCCATCCACTGAGGTATTGTCCACTTTGGACTCATGGGCCCCAATAGTTTTGTCCCTGAAAAGACGCCTAAGTGGTTTGAGTGAGGAACGTTCTTATAAGCAACAATTGGTCTCGACTCCTAGGAGGTGTGGAAGCATGGCACTACAATAGTTCCCCAGTCGAGGCTAAGAGGCTTGAGAACACAGCTTTACCTCGACAATTTTTTCCTCGAGTTCCCACATATGACGCCAATCGTTGTGGACCATGTCCCTCGACGATCACTCGCTAGGCTCATCCACTGAGGTATTGTCCGCTCTGGTCTCATTGGCCCTCACGATTTTGTTCTTGAAAAGACGTCTCAGTAGTTTAAGAGAGAAAAATGTTTATAAGCGACCACTTGCTCGATTCCCAAAAGATGTGGGAGCATGACTGTCACGATCCGATCCCGGACCATGACCGACGTACGAGGCAAAGGGTCTACGGAAGCCCGGCCCATCTCGCACAAGCCTTATAGAACATAAATCTACTACCCAACTTATTTAAACATTTGATTAAAACGTTTATTTAACAAAACATACGAAACATATTCATATTTGTTATATGAAAAATAAGTAGATTAGAATATCAAAATAAAGTAATATATCAGACAATGGGTAAAATCATATAATTGTATATCAAAATTCAAAATGACAACCCAGTAACTCAATAGCATCTCAGTGCAGAGCTCTAACATCAAAACAGAGAGCCCGATCAAAAGTGCATCACTAACTGAAAGATGCCTCACTAGAAACAAATATGTAGAATAGTTTCCGAACCCAAAATCTGTGAACCTGGAAGATAAGATCAACAATAGATAGAAAAAATAAAAGGGGGTCAAACCCAGTGAGGGATAATACTCCAGAACACCTCATACGTGCCTCACAAAGACTGTTTTGAAAACAGTTCGAAAATACCACACATAGGTATAGATAGATATACATATATATAAATGTTATATAAGTAATAGCATTTCAAAAATTATTTCGAAATCATTCGCAAACAAAGCAACTAGCATGCACGCAGGAATATTAAAAATTGTTTCAAGTTTAAAGCATAATATCACGGATATGGGACCATAAGCATAGGTGTGCATGTGACACTAATAACATGGATGATGTGGACTCAGCCACTATCAATAACAATTCATGTGGTGGATCAGAACACATGGCTACCATCATCTCTAGAAGCTAGGCCTTCACAACATAACATTGGTATACCAAAGACTACTTCTACCCCGTAGTATAGGTATCCCTGTATCAGAAAATCAAAATCATATTATTACATAGTATAAAGGCATAGGCATGCAAATCAACATCAAAACATAGAGAGGATAATACGTATACATCGTGTTCAAAAAAACATAGTACTGATTATTAGAGCACATAATCAGTTTATTAATTAAGTCAATCCTGGGATTAGTCCATTTTCATAAATATACTTAGCACATCAAAAACCAATAATAGAAGTTTTGAAACACATCCTATGTGTCTGAAGTTGGCATTTACTCACTTGACGTCCCAAGGTGACAACCTTGCCAAACTCTACTAGGTGGCCGATTGTGCTGGCATGAACAAGAAGCTGAACATTTACAAACATGACATATATCAAAATGTGGTATTGTGGGCATACCAAATGTATGATATGCAAATGCGGATGCAAACCCCCAAGGTCGTCGAAAGTATAAACCGAATGAGAATTTATTGCTCTTAATCCAAAATTCAAAATCTATGTAAAATTACAGTTTGGTTCCTGATCAATGTGAAATTATGCTTTAGTCCCCGAGACTTGGCAAATTTAAAAATAAGCCTCAAGTATTCTGAAATTACCAAGTAGTCAGAATTCCAAAATTAGCCCCCTAACTCTCAAAAATTGCAAAATACGAAAAATCACATTTTTGGTCCCCTAGGACCATGGCTTACTCGAGTAACCGAATGGCCTACTCGAGTAAGTCAGTTCCCAAAATTTCCACAACTTGACTAACTCTTGATTTAACAAATAAAAATCGATATCAATCACCCACATTGACTCTATTCAACCTCCTGAACACGAATCTAGGGTCAAATATGTCAAAACAACTCGAAATCCTCTAAAATCGACAGAAATCAAATTGATTCAAACCCATTTTGAACATCCTCGATTCTTATGATTTTAAGCTATCCCTAGTTGTTTCTAGACTTCCAATGACATGATCTAACAACTCCTAATAAGAATTCCAATAGAAACATCATGAATTCGAACCCATGAGCATTTTGTAAAAACCCTAATATGAACAATATTCCAAAAATGAAGAATGTGAAGTAAGGAAAGGTTTGGAAGCTTTATCTTACCTCATATAGTAGTTAAGAATGATGGGGAACCAAAGGGAATGACTTCTGGATGGAATGGGAGTGATTTAAGTGAGAAATGAAAGAGTGAGGCTGAATGAGTCAGGTGAAATATATATAGACCCCTACCTCTTACTCGAGTAACACATCTTTTTACTTGAGTAACATTTTTCCCAGGTGATCGTTTGGGAACACGGATTGCTCGAGTAACCAAATAACTTACTCGAGTAATCCATATCTCGTTTCACTCGAGTAACACCAAATGACTCACTCGAGTAATCCATAGCTCATATCACTCAAGTAACATCTTCTTGCTTACTCGAGTGAGTCCTTTTAAAACCATTAATTAATCATCCACTCAATACTCCAAACTACCTGGATCCAAACGGGATGGATCAGAAGGCTACAAAGAACCCAATTAGGATCCGACGAGGTTTTAAAATGGCACTACAACGACCAAAATTGTTTCATGCAAATTTAGACAAATTTCCTCGCTAAATTAATCTTGGGAGGCCTGGTTTTGTGGGAAAATTTTCCTCCCAAAATTTCATCACTTAACTGGCTCTAGCAACAATTTTCTTTTGGTTAGCAATGAAATTGTTTATACACTAGCTAATTGGCCTTTTTTTTCTTTTGTGGTGGCAATATCATTTTTGCATATGCTCTACTAACACTGTCTGGAAAATAGTTAACCTGGGGGTTAACTTTTATGTTTTAGTAATCGAACGATTAGCTATTATATTTTATGTAAGCTTTAGGGATGAAAAGATAATTTATCTACACTTCAATGACTAAAATGAATATGAAATTGATTTTTCCTGTCTCTTGTATACGTTTCGTAAATCTTTAATCGCGTCTATTTATTCCAGATCGAATACAAAGAATTAAAATAAATCATAATATATCTAACACGGCAGCAACTAATTAATTCACGAATGACAGTCCTAATGTGCTGGTTATTGCATGACTGAAGGAAGCTTCATAGTTTCATGTATTACCCAAAGACACAAAAATATGATAAAACCGCGTGGTGAAGTTCTTTCAGCCTTTCTAAGCTTTTTTTTTTTTAATTGGCATGAAATTTCCTTGAGCAAAAATAAAGAACACGTCAAGCACACGTCTTTTGAAAAAGAAAGTAAAAGATGAATAAATTTAGGTCCCTGCAGGTAGTGACGGAACCATAATAAAATGGACGAATTAGAGAATTATATTAAAAAAACACTTTTTTAAAAATAACATGTTAAGTTTACAAGTTTTAAGAATTCTACTTATGTTTATCACATATCAAAAAATGCATTTTTTTAAAAAACAGCGAGAAATTATAGTATTTTGGCAATAAATTGCCTTTTTCGCTACAAGTTGGCTTTTTGTGAGAAATTGAATTTTTTCTAAAAAGATATTTTTAATTAAGATTGTATTTTAAATTCACAATAGTTCACAATATAGTATACAATTCATATTTTTAGAAAAAATATAAATAATTTTTTTTTAATTATTTTGTTAAAAATTTCAACAAATTTAGCAATTTTTTGGTTCACAATAGTTTACAATTGTTCACATAATTCATATTTTCAAAAAAATTCTAAATGAATTTTTGTAGAAATATTTAACAAATGTTTACTTAAAATATTTTTTAGGGTCGGTTTTGAGGTACACAATAGTATACAATTTTGAAATTCACAATGTCTCAAAATTCAAAATTTTTAAAAAAATCTTAATGAAATTTAGAAATATTTAACAGTTATGAGGTTCACAATGGTCTGCATACATTATTGTGAACCAAAAAATAATAGTTCACAAATTACATTTTTCTAAATTTTAAAGTTCACAATGATGTACAATTTTTAAGTTCGCAATAGTTTACACAATCCAAAATTTTTTTAAAAAAAAGTCTAAACTATTTTTTTAAAATGTTTAACAAATTTTTCCTTGAAAATATTTTTTCAAGGTCAGTTTTCAGGTTCACAATAGTTCACAACGGTGTACATACATTATTGTGAACCATTATAAACCAAAAAAATAATAGTTCAAAAAATGTAATAATATTTTTGGTTAACAACACCAAATGTGAATCACAAAAAACAGTTAAGGGACTATCACTAAAAATATTTAAAATTCAGGGACTGATTCTGCAAAATCAATTTTCTAAAAATTTGAGTGGGGAATAACTCATAAGTTTCTAAAAATTCAATATCGAAAGTTAAATTTCACACAATGAGTTGCAGGTAGGGTTGTGAGACCCTAGCCAACAAAACCGGTTGTCCAATGCCACATTGATCTCCCCCAGCCACGAGGGACATAAATCATTGATCTCCACCAAGCCATGCGTGTCGGAGCCTGACCTGGCAGAGATCATGTGCCACGACTCGTTACTGGACCATGACCGGTGTACGAGGTGAACCGTTTAAGAAAGTCTGACCCATCTCGCACAAGCCTTGGGGAACAGAACTTATAACTAATTTATTACAAAAAAAAAATTGAAAGCCATTTATTACAAATAAAAAAGTAGAAATCCAAATTTCTTTAAAACATAAATTTTCATAAACATAAAAATATTTCTAAATAAGACTTCATGTTTAAATATCAAATGAATATACATAACCATACACCCACAAGTATCCTAGCATGGAGCAACTAACAAAATAGATAACTGGGTCTGAACAAAAGGGCAGTAACTACAACTCCAAAATTTCTCACAGAGCGCTTAATGTCAAAGAATTTTAACCAAAAAATACCTGAAAATAAGTGAAAATAAACAAGAAAAAGGGAAGGGGGGTGAGAACCCGGTGAGGAAATAACAATCCAAAGCGGCTCTGTGCCTCACAAAAACCATTTTGAAAACAGTTTGAAATTACCACTTGCACATATGCTTATAATAGTAATATATACTTGTATATACATATTTATATACTTTCAAAAACATTTATGAAAAATGTTTGTCAACAAACAACATACATTCAAAACATGCAATCACTGTACTTTAGAAGAACAGACATTACTTATAAAATAACTTCACAAAACCACGTACAACATGCAGATTACTATTGTACAGACGATAGATATAACATGTAGATTACTATTATAACAGACAACAAATATAATATGCAAATTACTATTATAACAAACATTGTATAAGGTTTACCACATTCCTACAACATATTCATACAACACATACAGATTGAACATAAATCTATATTTTTTTACTATCTTATTATCCCATTACAGAACTAATAGATCTGGTAATTACTGGTCATATTCTCATATTATACTAAAACCGCGCTAACTAGATCATATCAAAATAAACTAGCAGCCTTATGAGCCTAAATTATACCTAGCTCAAAAGGGCTAACAGCTAACAGCCTTATGGATTCAAAATAGTACTATGTCGACCCTAATGGTCTCAAAGCTGTAGTAGACATAAACTGATCTATGTACATCCGTGAACATTGCAGTCCACGTGCTCCAGCAAGATATATCTTGTCATATTGTAATACAATATACTACGAAAAAATGAGCAATAATACAGACTCAACAATTTTATTATTCAGACATAAACATGTCATTCTAAAATAGTCTGATAGGGACCAAAACCAAAATCAAAATTATAGGTGGACTCTACCACTGGAAAAATAGTTTGTGCGTTGCACTACACACTATGTGGATTGCAAAGGATGCAACGCACGTTATCGATTTTGAGAAAAATATTGGAGTATCAGGTACGAGAGCTCTATGCGTATTGTATATGGTGCAATGTGCATTGTGAAATAGGCTGAGCTACTGGTTTTAGAGGACTTATATTGTACGCGCTGTATATGGTGTAATGCGCATTGTGAAGGAAGCATGGCTACTGGATTGAGAGGATTTGGTACTACAGGCGTTAAGGGTTGTGCAAGATACGTTGATCGTTCTGGTTTTGGACATAATGTACGTTCTATCTAATGTAAGGTACGTTGTGTCTTTCTTATCTTTGTGCTATAAATGTTGAGTTGAGACACCTTTTCCCGTTAAGTCGCATTGTATAACATGCTAAATACGTTAGTCTTCACAGACTTAATATAACTTACATTGCATGTCATACAAGTCGCGTTAAGCCGTTTTCCCCAAATTTAAAACTGACATTTTTGGTTTCCTTCTCACTTTATCTTTCAAACTCAAAATCAAATTTCTAAACTCGAAACACTCATTCAATTCATTTCCTTCACTAAAAAACACTTCCTACCGTCACTAAATCTACCAAAATCACATATCTCAAGAAATTCCAAACCTAACGCACACTACACTCTTTCTCACTCACGTTCTATGGCACCAAAGAAACAATCCCAGACCACCAAGAATAAATCAAAGGAAGTTTTGAAGAAAATGGACAAGGGCAAAGGATCAAAAGGAGTTAAACGACCAAGAGAGAAGCACGCCTACACAAAATACGAGGTCCCTATCACCTCTCCTTTAAAATAGTCAAAGAAAGCTAGAATCGAGGAAGAATCGACTAGGAGCAGTGGTTGATTTGTAGATGAAAGGGCATCAAGGTTGTTCAAAAACTTAAAAGAGGTTAGTTTTTCAAACTTTAAAGTCTTTGATTTTAGATCATTAAGGGAATGAGGTGTAGATATTGAACATGACTTTGTTAAATTTGGTTTGAGAGACTTTTGCATCGAAGCCTCTGATTTTTATCCAGACTTAGTTAGAGAATTTTGTGCAAATTCTCAAAGATGGATAAATGATGATGAGGAGGATTTCATGTGGTATCAATCGGTTGGAGTTAAGAGTAAAGTAAATAGATTGGAATTTGTTATTGATGAGAGGTTGATTAACAAGCTTTTCAACCTACCTCTTGTTGGCATGAGAGTTAAGAGAGAAAAAGTATTGAAGGAGTATGTAGACATGGAAGGCAACACGATAGTGGTGAACACTGAAGAGAGCCGAAAGTTTATGTTCGAGAACCATGGTGTGGTTCAAATCGAACAAGGAGTCAAAAATCTAGATCAAAACAACCTCAATGTAAGATGGAAGATGGTCCACACTGCCTTCAACAAGGTTTTGCAACCCAAGTCTCACACATAGTCACCATTCACTGTACAAGATGAGATCTCAATGTTTCTCTTGATGAAAGGTGAAACAGTGAATTTTGCTTGGGTAGTGATTGACTGGATTCTTGAGAAGGTGAAGAATTTCAACCTTCTAACCTTTTATTTGAAGGGAAGTCAAAGGGAAGATAGCATGCCATATGGGAGTCACTTGACCAAGATCTTTAAGCATTTCAAGGTCAAATTGAATGGATTTGAATCAAAGCAAATGATAGAATCAAAGAAAATTTGAATCAATTCATTGAGGACTATGAGGCTTTACGAGACAGTGGAGCGGGCTTTGTCTTCTATCTTTACTTGAGAGATGAGGATGTGATGGTAAACCTCAAGGATGAAGTGATGAAGTCGAGTCCTGAAGATCGAGTGACAATTCGGAGGGCTTGAGATGATAAGAGAAAGGCTCCCAAAAGGAGAAAAGAGCCAGAAGTTGAGGAGAGCTCACAACCTG
>CAODLS010261850.1:0-16992 GCA_948243855.1 Flueggea neowawraea
AATTATCAAAATATTCAAGATAAGCAAAAGTAAAGTAAGAACAATTTATCCAATTCACACAAACAATAAATATAAAGAGAGAAGGGATAGAGAAATCAAAGCCAATATTTATCGTGGTTCGGCCCGCTTATTCTACGTCCACTCTTCAAGCTTCCCCTTGAGATTTTTAATCCACTATATCTCTTGCTTCAAAGGGTGGAAGATTAAACCTCTACAAACTCTTGCTTCAATGAGTACAAGATTAGACCTCTACAGCCTCTTGCTTCAATGGGTACAAGATTAAACCTCTACCAATACTGCCCTTGTTTTCTAGATAAACAAGAAAACTTTTTCTCTCTAAAAAACAATGATTTTCTCAATAAGGAAGAACAAAATTAATAAAGAACACTCTCAAGCAACAATGAATTTGCAAGTGTAAAACCCTCTTGAGAAGTGTATGAATGATTTGCAAGATTGAGCACAAGAAAGGTTGATGTTGTTGTAAAATGTTTTTCAATGGTTAACAACTACTTCTTTGATGTGTCTTGAGGCTATTTATAGATTTCCAAGTCGATATGGTCGTTGGAGGATTGAATGTAGCCGTTGGAAGATAGAGCATCCTTTCATTCAATGCTCTAACGTAGCCTTTAACTCGAGTTATATATTTGGATTACTCTAGTTATCCATTTGAATATGACCTTTGAAATGTGTTACTCGAGTTATTTTTAATACTTACTCGAGTTATCCATGTTTTATGACCGTTGGAACATCTACATTTGATCATAGGTTGTGTCAGGCTTTGCCTCCAAGCTCTAATTCGAGTTATACAAGTATTTACTCGAGTTAATTTTTCTCCAGACTAATTAACTCGATTTAGCCATATTTTAACTCGAGTTATCCTTAATTTCACTCGAGTTAGCCTTTATTTAACTCGAGTTGTATGACATTTTAACAACTCGAGTTATGAATGATCTTACTCGAGTTGTAACACTTGATCCGCAACTTCTGGACATCTTTCTTACTCGAGTTGTTCATTCTTTTACTCGAGTTATCTTGCAACGTCAATGAAAAAATTATTAAGAATCAAAACCCAATTTTGTTCATCATCAAAACACAAAGGGATATAAATGTTGACCACTCTCATAAGAGGAACAAATTCATCACTCTCACCATCACTCGTCTACAAGATTTGTGACATATCCAATCATAGCCTTTATTGTTACCCTGTTATTGATAATGTTTGACTGAGTTAAAATATGTGATTCATTATGTAGGAGCCGATACTGAGTTTCAGTCAGATGACTCAAATATCACCACTGCATGAAAGATACTTGTGACATCAATCCATGAAGTACTTTCATAACGGGCCAGTCCAATCCATGTTCCCTAACATGTATCTATGTTCTAAGTGATCTCTCATATCCATAATCAGTAAAAGATGATTATCCACTTAGCAATATATTAACCTTAATTCATTATCATTCACATGATAACAATTGATTAGGGACGTTTAGAATAGCAATTCTTTTACCTTATGTTTTTACTATCAATTCATGCTTGATGACATAAGGAAGAATAAACTATTTATAGAAGGTTTTATCTTTATAAAACATATTATTTCATAAATATGGAATGGAATGCCTCTTTATTAGGTGACAAACGACAATGTACATTAATGATTGGACTAGCGCACAATACCAACAAGGAAGATTTCACTAAATTTGGATTTGCTAAATTTATGGCAGAGTGTAGTGATGTTTATGTTGATTTGGTTTGTCAATTTTATGCTAATTTGACTAAATCGGATGGTGACGATGAGTTCGATGCTGAGTTTGGTTATAAGGGAGTGAAACCTTCTGTGAATGGGAAGGAAATCAAATTTTTTTGGAGAATTGTTAAACAAGTTGTTTGATTTGATTAATCAGGGCTATACATGCATAGGAAAAGGATTAGTTAGAGAAGAATTTGGTGATCATATCAAACTTGATCTCTTTGGAGCTAATATAGGATGAAAAAACAATTCGAGGTGGTTGACATTGAAATAGGTGTGTTTGATCAGAATGATTTTGGTGTAAAATGGAGAATGGTACATTTAGTATTTACCAAATGTTTACAACCGAAGAATCACACCCAAATGCCCTTCACAAATCAATATTTAGAGATAGTGTAGTGGTTTATATTCAAAAAAAGGGTAAACTTTCCATACACTGTAATTGAATGGATGGAAAATTGAGCTACAACTATGTACATTCCATCCTATGCAAAGAAACATAGACAGAGAAAAGAAGGAACACCATTGTGTTTAGTGGTAACCAAAATATTTCTACACTTTGGAGTGAGTTTTGATGGCTTTAAGGTGACAAAAGTTTCGGTCAGTAAAAAGGTTTGAAGAGAGGCGTTGAAAAATATGAGAATATACTGAACCAGTACCGAGGATATGTGTATTGGCCATATTTGAGGGACGAGGATGAGATGTTCTATCCAGATGATAAAGATAAGAAACCCTCAAAAGAAGAAAAAATATTTGTGAGAAAATAATAGATTCATGAAAGAAAATCAAGAGTAGTAGGAAGATTCCTGAGTCAATATAAATTGTTCTAACTAGTAGGAGTAATGATGTGCACAATCAGCTGGATAAGATGGAAAGGGAAATCAAGGAACTAAGGAATTTTATGATCCTTAATTTCAAAACCTTAGTGTCGATGCGAACAGGAAAGCCAATCACTAAAATCGAGGATCCAATCTGACCATCAAATGTGGTCATTGGTGGATCAAGTCAACCACCACCAAGTCGATCCTACACCGACGGCCTCTACAAGACAAGTAGATGAGGAGTTGGCTATGATTGAGGAGACCTTTAAGCAGCTTAACGAGGAGAAGGGGCTTTGTGGTAATGATTTAACTTGTGGTGATAATAAGGATAGTGGTGATTCTAGTGGTGAAGAGGCTGATAATGATGATGGTGATCGTGACGGGATGGATCAAGTAGTGACATTGTTGAGGCCAGCTCATATGTGATTTTCCCATATCGACCCTTTACATGATTTGACTCGTGCCATATATCAACATCAAATTTTATATTTTACACTTGACTTTTTACATACTATATTTTTGTATATTGCACCATTTGACCTCTATGAATGGATGCTTAATGATCCTTTATTATTTATGAATTTGTGTTATGGATGTTGGATTCTAATTATTGAAAGATGCTTATGGTATTTGAATGATTTGCTGTTCAGGACTATCCTTTGTTGAATTATGACATCTCTCTCTTTAATAGTTGATTGATGAATGATTGATTGTCATTTATTATTGTTGATAATTGATTCTTCATAATTATGGCTAAAACCTACTCCACTTATACCTTTTATTGATTATGACAAAAGGGGGAAGGAGTAGTGGAGTTTTGTGTGTGTTTAATATAAGCAATTGCTCTAACTCAAAATGGAAAGGCTAAAAACCTTGATTGAAACCGTGTTTCATGTGTTTCTGATTTTCTCAATAGGTTCATGAATTGAGGGGAAGTGCAAACTCTTTCATGTTTTGTCATCATCACAAAGGAGGAGATTGTTGAACTAAATTGGTCAACATGTGAAATCCACCTAAGTTTTGATGATTAACAAAATATTGAAATAGTTTTCGATTATGCATGTAATTAGTTAGTTATGCACGTAATTGGCTCAAAGACAAAAGTATGCATGTAACTAATGAAACCCCAAAATGAATCAATGCAAAGAAAAGACATGCAACTCAAGGGATAAGCACATAACCATTACGTACGTAGTGCTACACTTACACATGCAAAGGTTGATGAGATTATAGCTGAAAGCCCTTTGGAAAATTTTCAAGTATGACTACGCATACAAATGAGGATGTAGAAAAATAGCAAAAGTGCTTTAGACATTTTGGACAAAATATTACGCACATAATAATGGTCTTACGCACGTCATGGAAAAGAAAAAATAGAAAAAAATCCTCTAGACATTTTGAAAGAAGAATTGAGCACATAAAGCTTCACTATGCACACAAAGATCAAAGGAGAGATTTTTAGGAAGTTCATCAAATAATCATTGCGCATGCAAGTCTTATGGGTGTTACGCACACAATTCATATAAGGACAAAGACATCAAAATGACGTAGCTGTTCTGACACACAAGGAATATTCAAATTCTTTGACGATGTGACATGAGCAGAATATTCAAATTTGGATCAGAGATAGCTATGCACACAAGTTTCATATTCCACACATAATGGTCGAGACACTCAGAGATACTCCTATACTTGGACTTTGGTTAAGCACATAACCTAGAGTTGTTGTTAGTGTGAATCTTGTGTAGGTTTTCATTAGTGTTTGCATAGTGTTTCATGTGCATTTTCATCTATAATTCTATGTTGTTTTGTGATTTGTTTGACTGAGCGGATGATTTGGTGTTAAGGGGCTGGATTTGGAACTGTTTTATGCGAAAAGTGGATTCTAGGCATATGGCCATGATGAGATGGATTGTTCTGGGATACGCTGATAGAAATTTAATTTGACATGTTAGGTCTAATTTGGACAATTGGAAGGGGAAGAAACGTGGCTGTTTGAGTATGAAATCTAAATTCTATTAGGAAATGTTATTTTTGGAACTTGAAGACAATTTTAATTAGGTTAAAGTTGGTTATCTCATATAAATAGCTAGCCACCATTGTCTCTTCCTCTCTTCTACATTCTCCACACAAAATAGAAGCTTTTATCTTTTGTGTTCTTATTTTTATTATGCATTCCTAAACCCTTTTTCTAGTCAAAATTAGTCAAGGTTAAATTTCATTGAATTGTGAGGATATTGTGTTAACTGTTCTTGAATTATTCATATATTTAGTTGATTCATGTTCTTTAATGTGTTAATATTGCTTTGTTGATTAATTTAATTTCAGACGGTTGGATTGATTAGCGAAGTAGTATTCTACCAGTTAGGTTGTAGATCCGTGATTGCAATATGACATCAATGGTAACTTATCATGGTTTAAGTGTAGGCTTCGACTATTGCTGAAGGAATTAAATAATCTAATCTAAATGAATTGTGGAATTCTAATTTCATTGATTAGGGTAAGGTCTCTATAGTGTGCATTGCTACCGACATATTACATCCTACAGGGCATCTCAGAGGTTGTTTATTAGTAAGGGAAGTAGTCTGCAGGGCATCCTGAGGCTACAAAAAAAGTATGTAGAGATTGGTTATTGAGTGTGTCATATGTAATTACAACTTGCCTATGTGAATAATTGAGATTTATCTTTCGTTTCTGTGATCAATTCAAGGCGTGATACCGAAATGAAACCTTGACTAGGCCTTTATATTATTAATTTTCATTTAATTTATTTATGTGATTACTGCTGCTTTCCTTATTTGAAATTTTAGTTTATTTTAGTTGTTTACAAATTAATCTTTTCGAATCATCTTTATTATTTATTGTTCTCTTTCGACATTTAGACTTAACTTTGCTGGTCCCTATGGATTCAACCCTACCCACCGCTATATTCAAATTTATATTTCCGAGTAGATATTTAATTTTTTGGTTTCGACATCTATCAGTTGCACATGCAAAAAAATGTGAAAATATGACAGTGGCTTCTTAGTGATGAAAAGGCTAAGGATTAAGTGTACAATTACGGAAGCAATGTAAGTAATTTTCTGATGTTTACAAGAGTTGAGCGCGTAAGTAATGGTTACACTCGCAAATGTGGATGATGTCAGGCCAGTACAAAATTTTCACATGACTCCCAACAACTCTATTTTTGAGACTAATGATCATAAATTCTTATTTGAGTGTAAAAGGACGTCTCCAATAAGAGGAACATAGAGAGAAATGTTGGGCAAGCTTCAGTTCATTAATTTCCACTCATATTCTTTTGATTCTCTATTTTCTCTTTCACACCATCCATTGATAATTTGATTTGTAATCATTGTGTGTTGGTGTGTGATGGAGTATCTTTCCTGGGCATGCGCATTAATTGTGTTGAAAGGGTATAGAAGAGAGAAAACGAACACAACGATATATATTGGTTCGACCAAACATGTCTACGTCCACTACCTAAGCTTCTCACCTAGGATTTTCCAATTCACTATATCAATTATTGATTCTGGCTCAATCCAACAAGGCCACTACAACAATGTTGATTTCTAGCTCACACATCTAAGGCCTACCTCACTAGATTGATTTCTGGCTCACACCTCTAAGGCCTACCTCACAAGATTGATTTTAGTTCACACCTCTAAGGCCTAACTAAAAGTTGATTTCACTCTACGTTCATACCTCTAAAGCCCTTACAATGTTGATGTCAAAGGCTAATAATAAACCTTTCCCTATCTTAAAGTGTTTACAAATGAGAAACAATGTGTGGGATTTTGGTATATGAGAATGAAGCAAAATACCTAAAAAATAGGCTAATTTTGAGCACCATATGAATAATTGATATATCAAGGAGTTGGGTGTTTTGTTATATCCTTCAAGCCTCTACTTATAATGTTTAAGACCCTCTTGAAGTTGATTGAATGATTGGAACAACATTGAGACCCGTTGGAAATCAATTATGAACCATTTTTATGTGGTCGACTCCCATTACTCGACTACCAGAGTCATTAGTCGACTACCAGCATTAGCTTCACTTCTATCCACTTGGGTAGTTGACTACCAAGGTTTGTCGATAGACTACCAAGGGCACATATCCATTAGATGATAGTCATTTTTTAAGGATTTGACTTTTAAATCACGAGAATGTCATTTCAAGTCAGATTTGAGCAATTATGATCTTCATTAGTTGACTACTATGAGTTTTGGCTCCATTAGTCGAGTCGTGCCTTCATTAGTCGACTACCAGATGTTCTTGATCATTCTGTTTGTTCATTAGTTGACTACTAAGAGTCATTAGTCAACTACCAACATCTTAGATCATCTTTAATTGTTTTCTTCATGCATCAGTTGACTTCCAAACATTGTAGCTCAACTTTTATACTTAAGAACATGATTTTCTCCACTTTTCTTTGTCTTCATTGATCATGAATTTTTTTTCTTTTGTAAAAATAATTTTACTAAGTTTTGTTCATTAATCAAAAGCTTTTCAAAGATTGGGAAAGATCTTGTAACAAACATTTTATTTTCTTGAAGGATGCTAGTTTTTCCTTGTTTTGTTTCATTTGAAAAAACAAAAGAGTGTTAGGTTTTTCTAGTTTTGTTTCATTTGAAAAAACAAAAGAGTGTTAGGTTTTTCTTGTTTTGTTTCCATGAACAAGTGTAAATGTTGCCTTGTTAGCCTAGAAAACAAGAGATTTGTAAGATGTTTCCTTCCACCCATCAAGTGAGGTGCTTAATGGATTCAAACTCTTGAACAGTGGATATAGGTCAAAGATGGTCGAAATACTAAAAAATTTGGGGCTTTGTTTCTCTTTCCTTTCATCTCTTTTACTTTCATTTTACTTGTTATTGCTAGTTTTTGGCGTGGATTGAATTGCTTTTGTTTTGCTTTCAAAAGTGTCAAAGAGTTTTCAAAAGATTTTCAAAGTTTGCAAACAATCAAATTCATCCACCTCTCGGATTGCTATCTTGGGACAACAATTTTTAGATTTTTGTTTGGTTTTTTTTGTGATTATCTATTTGGGTCATAGTTTTTTTTAATTGTAATTTGCTTTTCGGTTGCTTTTCATCTTTTTTTAAATGATTTTATGATATTCATATTTAAAAGCAAATTAAAACCCAAAACAAGATAAATAAAAAACAAAATAAAAACCTATTTGAATGAAACCAAATAATGGAGAGTCCAATTTTCAAATAATACTTAAAAACAAAAGAAACCTCATACACAGGAAAATCAAAAGAAAGACTCATCTAAAATAAAACCCAAATAACAGCTAAAAGAACAAATAAAAACTTAATGATTAATCAGTCTGTAGTTTGAAAAAAAAAACAACATAAAAAACGAAATGAAAATGACAACCAAAAATATGAACTCTTAAAAAGCAAAAGAAACATTGTATGCACAAAGTAAAAAAGAGAGACTCATTCCAAATAAAAACAAGTAACAACCACATAAAAACTAAAAAACGACTTTGATTATTAATCAGTCTATGGTTTAAAAAACAAAAAAAATAAAAAAATACCAAATAAAACCGACTAAAACAAAATGAGCAAAGTATGGTGTGTTTGTATAATTTCGAATTTTCTAAGGTCATGTTTTGCATAAATTTAAAATTTGTCATTTCAATCTTTTGGGATATATTTATGTAATTAATTCTAATTGTAATAAATATAGATTGTTCTCTTAAAATATATGATAACTTCATTTTAATTCATCTTTTCTTTCAAAATAATGTCATTTTTGAACTTTTTTTTTTTATTTAGGCTTGTCATATTAGCAAGTTAGTCTCTCTCAGCATCTACGTGCACACCACGTTAGCAAATTAAGGAAAAACTTAATATTGAAAAAAATATGTTATTGTTTTTAACTAAGTTTTAAAAATGTGATACAGACGTTAATTTAACCAAGTTCATGTTTTTAATTAAGAAGCTTAAAAAAATAAACTTGCTAATTTAATCAAACATTAACAACCACATAATCCCTTATCCATTTTTTTCGGAAAATCAATACTTATTGGGAAAACTGACGTAATTTTCTTTTAAAACCCAACTATCTTTGGATACGTGAAAAGAATTTATTGGCTAGTATGTAATTTTCCAAGAGAGGACCCACATTTTAATTGGATACGTAAGCAGATTGGCAATAATTGATGAAGCCACGTCTGCAAAAATCTAACCTTTCCCCTTTACACGGATGGGTAGTTGACTTAGTGGTACGTTAGTTTTGCCTTATAAATAATCAACTCATTCATCTGCTCGATAGGTTTAGAGTCTGATTAAAATTGACTTCTTCTCTCTTTTTCTCTCTGATCAGAAAGTAAAAGAAAATGAGCAACATAAGTGTGGTGGAGGCACAATTGCCACCTGGATTTAGATTCCACCCGAGAGACGAAGAGCTTGTGTGTGATTACTTGATGAAGAAGGTAACTCGAAGCGATTCTCATCTTCTCATGGAGGTTGATCTCAACAAGTGTGAACCTTGGGATATTCCTGGTAAATCTACATGTTAATTAAAATTATTGTTGTCGTGGCTATTGTTATATTTGATTTGGCTCGCATCCTCGATTTTATCATCCTCTAAACATATAATTTTGTGTTACTGTATTAACTAATAGGTTTGTAACTTAATTTGTACCTTAATGGCACTTAAATCGTTACCAGTTTTTTTAAAAAATAGAATTATTAGACCGAAAAATTAGTTGAATCTTAGACACCTACTGAAATGTGCATTTGTGGTAGAATTGATTTCTAAATTGCGTTATTACAATAGTTTAGGATTTAAAAAGTATTGTTGACTTTTGTTGTGTTGCATTATACTGGAATCAACTTCACGACTGCTTTGGACCACATAAAAAAGTCGTGTCATTTGTGAGACAATTCCATAATTTGTTTCTTGCTTTAACATTATATATAGTTTCCTTGGTTTTAATTCCCTTTATAAGAACTTGGATTATTCTTCCTTTTATCATCAATCTTCTTCTTTCAGCTAGTACATATAATAGTCAAAACTATAAACAAACTTACAAATTTTACCTCCACACTTACTTTCAATAGATATATAATTAACTCCACGGATAACGAAATATTTTTTAACGTAATAAATTTATTTTGAGTTAAAAATATCACATTGCTCTTCGAGTGTTGTGGTGTAGCCAGTTGAAAAATTATGATGCCTATCAGAATTCTACGTAACTCGAAATTAAAATTAACAAATTGGTATTAAATTACAAATGATTTAATTCAATAAATTTCATATTAATGATTAGATTTTACGTTAGTTTATTGACTGAAAGATATTTTGTTTTCATAAAGAAAATGACCAACCCACCCAAATACTAACCTAATCAGAAGAAAAAAAATTATCATAAAGTTTTTACAAGTGACATATTCAATAACAAAAAAAGTTTATGAGTTAAAAATTTAGAATTTCGTAGAACAAATAATAATACAGTTGAATTGGAATTTTTACTTAAATACCTTTTGTATCATTGATCATGCATCAAATCATGACTTTCCATATTTTGGTGTTATAGTTTTAAGTGACAAAATCGTTCGTTGTGTGTAGTTGTACTCTGTAAACTTTGTGACTAGCATTACTTTAGCGGTTAAGCCTTAGTAAATGTTTGACTTATAAAAAAAAATTATAACACTAATATAAGGATTTACGGAAGTAATTTTTTTTCTTTATTCCTTAAAAGAGCTGAAATTTTATAGGTTTCTAACAACACCGCTGTGTTTTAATCTTCGTTTTAAAAATAGGCACAATGCAATAATAAACTCTCATAATGATCACAATCTCTAATAATTTCCAAAAGAATTTGAATCTTTTTGAAAAATTAACATTCTTGGCTTTGTATGACCAGTCACAATTACTTATTAGTGTGGTTGAAATAATAAATCAAAAGTCACAAGTCATAATACAGAAACGGTGACCAAACGCTAGTGTGACGGACAGTTTTGAGATATTGAAATCCTCTTCATCGCCGATCGTACATTCTAACAAATCCAAGGCACATGTCACATTCAAAATTAGCTTATTATATTTTAAGATAATTAAATGTTATAATTTATTGTATGTCACTTTTTTCTTTATAACTAATGGAGAAAAGGAAATATAATTAGCTGATTTTGTTATTGGCGGCATAATTTTGATTGTGCAAAAACATATCGAGTATGGAGGCTTTTTAGTTTATTTAATCCATCTCTTTGTGGATTAGTTGCTTAATAATAATACTTGAATTTTTTTAAAACATGAGAGCCAGTCATCATGTGTCGTTTTGTCAATTCGTATCGTCACCCCATGCATATACCTTCAATAATTCTTGACGTTAATTGGTGGAAACTAATCTCTAAACCATTTTGATATTTTTCAATGTATATATATTATATATTACAGTCAGCTAAATTAGGCTTTATATTGGCGTCATAAAAAACTACCGGTGTAGTGACGCTGGAAATTTAGATGTTGCTCTCCAGCTCTTGTTGATGAATGACATGGCTACGCTTAGTTGATCTACTCTTTAACTAGGCAACAAAGAATATATCTACTGTATTTTAAATGACGTAGCTTTTAATACGACGAAAACGCCTTTAGCGGCAGAATGTTTTCTGAATTATACTAGTCTACTGCTCCGTGAATTATGTTTAATAAAGTCATCTAACTTATGAAAAAAGAATATATATTGAATGGCTACTTTTCTTATTATTAAATAAATATTTTCATTTTCTATGAACTGCATTAATTTCAGTTGCCACTCTTAAATCACCTCTGGTTCATAACAGAAAGCGTAGAATAAAATAGCTGCTATTCCAGATAGAATATTACGATACTATGGAACATAGATGAATAATTAATTAGCTATACATATTGATGCGTGTTACAGAAACGGCATGTGTGGGAGGAAAGGAATGGTACTTCTACATGCAGCGTGATCGGAAATATGCGACTGGGGTGAGAACAAACAGGGCAACCGCGTCAGGTTATTGGAAGGCAACGGGAAAAGACCGTCCTGTTCTTCGGAAGGGCACCCTTGTTGGAATGAGAAAGACATTGGTGTTCTATCAAGGAAGGGCACCCAAAGGAAGAAAGACCGATTGGGTCTTGCATGAGTTTCGGCTTGAAGGTCCTCTTGGTCCTCTAGAAATTTCGTCACTCAAGGTGAGTTTGTAATCTTGGCAGTTCCCACGATAACTTCCAATATTACAACTCTCAAAATACGTATCGTACAATTTACTCAATATACCAAATATTTTAATTAAGAATTTAGCTTGATTATCGTTTCTAATTAACTGTTAGTAGTTATTGCGCATAATATATAGTAATTTGGACAATATTCTGGTTGGTGCTTAGAGAAGTGGAAAAAATCGTTTGGAATGTCCAGAGTTGATTAACTAGGTCACCAATATATCCTTGTAACTATTCTCTTCTCCCCCGTATGTAATTTTTTGTTGTTTTATTGATGCATGCAGGAAGATTGGGTCTTATGTCGAGTGTTCAACAAAAGCAGAGTTGGGCCCAATACCACCTCGGTAAGCTGTTACGACGACACGTGCTCTTCATCCCTGCCGAGATTATTGGAACCTTACAACACTTTCGACCAAGCTCAACCTTGCCTAGACGAATATGATGAGCAAGTGTCCTGCTTCTCCATTTTCTCTGAAGCCCAAACCATCCCAATACTCTCACACATCGCTCAAATGGAACCAAATTGTCTTCCAAATACCATAACAGAATTCCAACTTCCCCTATAGGCTCCTTTGTGAAGGTTGAAAAATATTCTTGAAATCAAACCACTATCAATGTTAGGGGATCAAAGTTGTGAGAGATATCCATTACTAATTAATTGTTTTACCAAAATCGTATTAAAAGACAAAGCAGACCACTCAACAAGCTAACAGCTTGAACACCTGGCGAAGAGATATGGGATAAGGTCGTTATTGTTAGTTACAACTAAAGATTGCGTAGCTAAATAAGCTTCTCTTTGACGCTCTTAAACATATACGTAAACTCTTTTACCGAGTTCTTCTTTATCAACTTCACCAAGTTATATTGCGCGAGTTAAGATGATCACCTTTCTAATGTTAATGAGTTGAGAGGTCTTATATATCCGTGTCCTCTCTCAATTGTAAATACAAATATATAAGGTGGTGTGGGGATGAACATAAGGGAAAACTCCAACGCCCTGTGTGTATATGTATATACTTGTTTCAGTGCTGCTGATTGATCGATTTAAATACTCGTTCATCTTCTTTTTTTTTTTTGTCTTTACCTCTCCTTAATTTTACTCTCTTATGAAATATCTTTTGAATGTGGTGAAATTAAGAAATCAATATGCCGATAATAAATCACAATATAAATGAAATAGCAATCAAGTTTAAGCTCGGAAAGTTTAAAAACTCAGTAAAGAAAATTGTCATTCAAACAAATCCAATCAGACTGACATAGAAAAAAATATTAGGATACCAGATAATTTAATTAAATATATAAATACCAATCATAAAACTGATATTCAAGCAAATCAAAAAGTAAAATACATGACCTTTGATTTCTTCCAATTATCTGCGAGACCTCCACTATAATGTTACCAGTACTGTGTGGCAGAATGTTCTCGTTGGATCCATAGTCGCTTATGTATTTGCAAATTTTCAAAGAAGTCCCTAGAATATTTTATCCACCAAGTTATTTATCCATTCCATATGCCATTTAAATGTTTACTTGTTAAATGAAATATTAAAAATTATAGTTAATAAGGTCTGGACCATCTTAATGTGTGACATAAATTAATACTTCATCAATTTATTTCACAATAAATCTACAACACACAATTCCATTCTTTTTCTTTGAGAAAAAAAAAATAGATTCGCACGAATCATATCGATCTCCTTGATTAGAAAAGTAGAGGTGTCAAAATAGGTCACGACACAATAATACGATAAGCTTAACACGCAAATTAGCGGGTTATGATTGGATTTAAACGGGTTCGTATTATAAACGGGTTGACTCATTTATGACACGAAATAAATGGGACATGCCACGGGTCGTGTCATGTTGACCCCTAACCTGTTCATAAATTTATATATGTAATTATATATATATATATATATATATATAGAGAGAGAGAGAGAGAGAGAGAGTTGGGTTGGGTTGGGGGGAGGGGGAGAGAGAGAGAGAAGGGATCCACTTACAATGGGTGTACATTTTTTTAACTTCCACTAAATCCTCGCCTTTGATTATTTTAAAATTTAATGACCCATAATTGTCACATATATGACCCACTATTGACAATATTTAATTACCATTAAATTTAAAATAATTGATAGTGAAAATTTGGTATAAATTGAAAAAACATACACCTAGTATAAATGGAGCCTTCCTCAAAGAGAGTATATAACATATGTAATATATGTAATTAAATTATGCAAAATATGTATGAATTTTATATTTTTGGATATTTATTTGCGTATGAACTTTGAACATTTTATTTGGATTTTTTGTGCTAATTTTAATTGTATTTTTAATTTGAATTGTGTTGTAATGTTAAATAGGTTAAATACGTCGTAAACAGATTAAATGAGTTATAAACGGGTTGACGGATTTTGTCAAATTTTAATAAAAAATACGACTCATTTAATTAAACGGATTACTCGTGCCGTATCTCGTCGTATCAACCCGTTTAATAAATAAGTCATATTCGTTTTGATCTTAATCGTATCATAAGAGGGAGTCGACACGATACAAATACGACCCACCAACCCCTTTTGACGCCCATACTCTCTAGCCTTCCTTCTCTTGTCGTTTTGGTTGTAAGCATCCCTGCAGCCCATTTCTCCTAAGGCCTTTAGAATTAGGTCCAATTATTGCACTGGAATCTGTTTGACTGGCAAAAACACAATAATTATGTTTACCATCGTGTCTTCCTATAAGGACAGTAGGTTTAACACCTTTTTGGCCTTCTGAATATTCTTAGCATGAGTCGACCTAGGTGTAGAATTCCTTGTATCCTCAAATCCTTGAACATCTGGAATCCTGCAATCCAATGCATCGCCTCTCTCTCCAACGTGGCAAGCTCTAACTTCCTGCGGTCGACGAAGAACTCTCTTATGCTCTCTGTGCAAGCGGCCACCCTGAAAATTTCCATGTTGTTTATATCTTAATTCTTAGCCACTGGTCGTATTATGAATTGCATTCAATGGCTCCCCTCGCATCAACTTCTTCAATTTATCTTGACATTCATCCTCTCCATGGCCTATGATCTTACAACAATAACAAAACTCAAGAAGTTTGTCATATGGGATATATAACCTATTGGTACCTCCACCCATTCGAGCACAGTTTAGCCATAGCAACAATGGTTGCGTGAGATCAACATTAATCTTGAACCACATTGTTTCTCTTCCATTGTAGTTCTATCAATCCATCATTTTCCCCTGGCCATTAATCCTCCAAACATCCGTGTCTCAGACATTGTAATGGCAAAGTTGCACATCTCGACACATGGACGCGCGTTTTTCTCGTGTCTCGACTGCATCCGTCCGTGTCTTGGTCCCTCATGTTCGTGTCCTTCTATCTGATGGGTTTTGAATGTGATTTAGGGTCTGGGATGACCTATTTTAGCTTGTCTTCATTGTCAACATATAAATAGGTGGCTTCCGAAACATATGTAAGCCTTTTGGCCATTTTCTAAGTCTGTACGTGGACATAGATCAATTGATCGAATCACGTAAATCTTTGTGTTCTTTTATGATTGGTATCTCTATATTATCTTCGTATTATTCTATCATTTGTTTTCTTGACAAGTGGTATCAGAGCTACAGAAGTTTGTTTTCAGAAACTCCTAAGTTCATTATGCAAAAAGAAGATGTATTCGTATAAATTAGAGATTGATAAATTCAATAGGTCAAATGATTTCATGCTATGTAAGCTGAATATGAAGGCAATTATAGTTCAGCAGAAATGCGAAGAAGTGCTAAAAGATGTAGAAAAATTACAGGAAGAAATGACAGCAATGCAGAAAGCTGAGATTATGAAGAGGGCGCATAATGCAATTCTCTTATGTTTGGCTGATGAAGTCTTGAGGAAGGTAGCCGATCAAGCTACTACAGAAGGCTTGTGGAAAAAAACTTGAGAGTAAGCATCAAAAGAGATCCTTAACAAACAAGCTTTATTAGAAAAGACGGTTGCATACCTTAAAGATGACAGAAGAGATGTAAGTAAAAGAACATCTTGATAATTTTAATAAAATTATATTAGATTTGAAAGTGTTAGTTTCGTTCCCTAGTTCAATCATTCTTATACATTTTCATTTGATTTATTATTTAATAAAGAGGCATCTCATTTCATACCTATGGAATCATATGTTTTATAAATATAAAATCTTCCATGAATAGTTTATTCTTCCTTATGTCATCAAGTATGAATTGATAATAAAACCATAAGGTAAAAGAAATACTATTCTAAATGTCCATAACCAACTGTTATCATGGGAATGATAATGAATTAAGGTTAGCATGTTGCTAAGTGGATAATCATATTTTACTTATTATGGATATGAGTTATCACTTAGAACATAGATACATGTTAGGAAATATGTATTGGACTGGCCCGCTATGAAAGCACTTCATAGATTGATGTCACAAGTAGCTTTCATGCAGTAGTGATATTTGAGTCCTCTGACTGAAACTCACTATCGACTCCTACATGAGGAATCACATATTTTAACTTAGTCAAATGTTATTCGTAACATGGTAACAATAAAGGCTATGATTGGATATGTCACACATCTTGTAGAGAAGTGACAGTAAGAGTGATGAATGTGTTCCTCTTATGAAGAGTGATATCTCTAGGCCACTTGATGAGTATGATTGATAGAAATTATGCATACTCAAATGAATTGATAAAACGTTATCAATGTCATTTGTTATATCAATCTACTTGGGATCAAGAAATACATTAAGCAATATAAGGTTGACATGTGACAATGCCTTATACTTAATATAGATATCATGAGACAAAAGGACTAAATATCAAACTGTGAAAGGATAACTCGGATCACCAACTCCACTTGATTTTGGATTGTCATAATGTATTACTAAATACCACTTATGGACAATGGGATCAAGTTTGGGACAAGATTCATTGCCAATTTCGAAAGGGCATATTGGGTCACACACTAAAACGAATTAGATTGGTTTGCAAATATTCTCTCTTATGGTGATTGGATTATTAAAATGATTAATTTGATTAATCAATAATAATTTAGGGTTTTATGATTTATATCTTAAATATGATATAAGATATTATCCATTAATGTAATGGAGTTTTAATATAAATTACTTATCATTAAGTTAAACATGTTTTGGGTATATTATTATGTGTGACATAAGTTCGGCCATGCACAT
>CAODLS010261904.1:0-13579 GCA_948243855.1 Flueggea neowawraea
AGAATGGACTTTAAATTTTCAACGGCACATCTCTTCTTCCATTTACTATTTACTAACTACATCCAATTTTAATATAGTCAGTGAGATTTTTTTGATAAGTATATGGTCAATGAGATTTAATTGTCCTTTGAAAAGCTTCAAAGGAGTTGTGTACTACAGCTAGCATATCCACATCCGATATAGACTTCTGCATGCTGACATGCTCTATAAGCTGTTTGAGGTTAGAAAAAAGTTTTAAGAAAATTTTCATTTGAAAGGTCATTAAACCTTGATTATCGTGCAAGTTTCACATAGTTGAATTTTGTTTTTGAACCAAGAAAAAGTTTCTTTTTTTTTATAGAGAAGAATTCGCAGTCATTCATTTGAATTAGGAATACAAGAGTCGTTAATTATCCCAGGCAAGTTTTGAAAATCCCATGCCAAAGGAATTCAATTAGAGAGGGTTTGTTTAGCCACAAAATTAGCTGCTATATTACACTGTCAATTAACATAATAAAGAGAAACATAAGGCAGAACCCTTGAATTTAATCCTACATAACATATGTAAAGGCTGATTAATTTGGTGCACGAATAAATTTTTGGCTTAACTCTAAGTAAAAATAACATGAATTTTGCGCAAACTAAAATAAATGTCCAATTTTTTCAAAAACATTGCAATACTTCACTCCATTCAACTTACTAAAAAATATAGCTAACCGTTAATGAGCCGTTGAACTTTGTTGTAATATGTTGATGTGGGAGGCTGACATTGGCATATTGGCTAATGTGGCATGCCATGTGGCTGGAAGTATGAATTCTTGGCACTGATAAGGCATGCCATGTGGCAAAAGTTCACCCATGTCAGTGTACACATGACAATGACGTACGACGATATTTTTGAAAAAAATGGGCACGAAATAAATCTACGTTTTTATCAGTTAATAAAATTCTTTACCACATTATCACACCCATCCTAAACTATCACCGCACTATATATATTCGTTCTTATCAATGTCCCACTTGAACAATTGGTTCTAATACCACTTCGAAGACTGGGGGAGTGTTGGATAGGACTACATTGTGTGGGTTTAGTAAAGAAACAAATATATACAAGTAGGTCTGACACTATATTTTTACCCAAAACTTTAAGTGTTGAATCTAGAGAGTCTCAAAAAGAATTGCAATACGTGGGGTCTAATAAAAAAACACATACATGGGCATGATACCACATCTTATTTAAAATATTAAGGCATTACATTATGAATTTTTATTATTTATATGTACTTTACACACCTTATATTTATTCAATGTGGGATTCTTTTGCATTCACAATTTTTTACGCAAAAAATTCTTCCATTCAAGTATGAATTTCTTTCATATTAGGCATTTGCTACAGCAGAAACTTCTCTAAATATTGTCGAAATTTCCTTAGGTCTACGAGCTAACTTCACTCATATTAGACAATATTTTACTAATCAATATAATTCTTCACTATACTCGTGTCTGATCATCAGTACTATGGTGTTGCCAAATGCTCCTTCCATGATTTCACCCTTCCATATATGAGATTGCCTCCTTACAAGGTAGTAAATTTGAGCTCACAGATAATACAATTCTTCACTATATAGGCACTCATCCCATCAATGCACCATACTCATTGCCGTCCTTGTCTAAGTTAGACCACGGGCCCTTATATCACTTGTTAGACTTAAAGAGCCTAAAAAAGAACTTTACCATGCGTAAACATAAAAAGGAATATACAAGTGGCTTATATGTTTTTCACACAAAGTACTATTCTATGTAACCTTGCATTTACACTCGTATACTCAACAATTCTTGGTTTTTAAGACATATATATGGTGAATCAACTCTCTTGATCGACTACCCTGTACACTAATGACTTTTAATTAGTTGATCATCATCAAATTTCCTCTATAACTTTTGCCCTGTACTTTTTCATTTTTTCCCCAATCACAGACAATATTTCAATTTTTTTTAGCAATTCTACCCCATCTTACAAAATTTTATTGTAACACATTTTATAAATGAGTAATAAACTTCGTTTTCTTTCTCGTGCAATCATAAATCAAACCCGAAATCGGGCTAAAACTCCAAAAAATCCGACATCAAAATCTCTTCACAAGGGAAACCCTACATAGAATGTGCACTTAATAATTAATTAATTGGCGAATTCATTGCAAGAAATTGCAGCATTCTTGGTGACAAAACAAAATTTGAAGTCATTAACTAAAAAATTCTCGTTATTAGCAAGAAAGAAATTATTCTCACCACTAGCTTGAAAAACAAACAGTTTCTAGCTATTAGCTATAATAAAATTCTCGTTATTAGCAAGAAAAAGAATTTATTCTCATTTTTTCTTATTTATCTTGCATTTCCAGTAGGTCTTGTTAAATTGAAATTTTCTCAAGCTAATTTTGTGTTAATGATATTGTTATGTGTCGTCTGTGGGTTTATAATTGAATGCCTTAGTAATGAATTTTAAAATTAAGTTTTAATCTTTGTGTCATTGAAATCCTCTGCTTTTTGTGAAAGTGTTTATTTATTTTCTTATTTTTTGTTGATGCAGGCGTTGGAACAAGCTTCTCAAGTTGGAGCTTCTCTGTCGACAGTAATGGTTGATCATTTGCAGCAAAGGACGAGACAATTTTTTGTTGAAGTCTCGTCATGAAGAGCTTTTTTGTGTTTCATTTTCTTAAAGAGAGTAGTATTTGTGCTTAAATTTTAATTATAACTTTTCTTGCTAAAAATAAATTCGGCTACAAATCCATAGCTGATGGTTAGACGCCTTTTCTCGCCAACAGCTGCAAATTGTAGCTGATGGTTAGACGCTTGTTCTCGGTAAAAGTGTTCGGCAAAGAAAAGACAGTTCAACAAGAAATCTTTTTTTTAACTACCAAAGGCTGGTTGTTGTAGTGGATTGACCATCTACTCAAGTTAATTATTAAGGTTGCTTGTAATTTACGGTTATTGAAATCGTTTTGCGGAACGTTTATTCAGTATTTTTCTTATTATTTTATTAAAATTCCTAATTTTCAACATTTCAATTTTTTCATTTGTAACTCAGAGGTTACTTTAAGAGTCTCGCATGAAATTTACTCAACTTTTTACTAAATACAATTTTATTTTAATTTTATTGAATTAAAACGATTCAACGATCAAATTTTAATTAAAAAAATTAATGTGTCCGCATCCGCGCAGCCTAATAATGGAACGTGCAGATGATCGTCCACTCGGTACACACGCTCTCATCTTCCGTCACAATATTTTTCGCGTAGAACCATCAACATGTGTTAGCACTATATTGCTAATTATATATAAAATCATTCTCTGTGTTTAATATTTTGTGTTGTTTTCACAATACAAGACAAAAGGCATAAATTAAATTCAGATCCATCCCCATTTCCAGGTTGTAGCGTGGTCGGTAGCCACTTGCAGTTGTTGAAAAGCAATTGGAATAATTTCACTTTCTCCTTTTTCTTTTACGTTCCTTTTGAAGGCCGACACATTTTTTTCTGTAAGTTTCTACGTTTGTGTGCTGGAATCAAATTTTTTTTCTCGAATGGTCTCCAGATTGCATTTTTTGATATTAATTGATATGTTTTTAATTTATTTGTATTTTATATTTTAACTTTAGCCCATATTTTAGAAAAAAATTCACAATCTTCAATATGTTCCCAATTTGATTTTTTTTATATAATTGTTGCCCATAAAATTTAAATCTAAAACTTGACTTATAAATTTGTATTTATTTATCAGTTGAACTACTAATCATGAGTATATGTCCTTAATTTGTTAATTACAAATTTTATTTTCACAATGTGTTATTTCTCGATTTGCATACATGATTATCAATTTACTTTTGTTATTTTCTTCCTAAAATTTTCCTTCAAAATACCAATAAACTTATAGCATGTTGGTTGTCACAACCCGGCATAAGTATGCAATTTTTCTTAAGTAATATTTGACAATTAAAATATTTTCAACCACTAAATCCAAAAGTTTAAACTTAGATTATTTAAGTAGTTAGATTTTTATGTTTATTGACATTTTCATTTACATACACTTATATAATGTGGGATTAGATAGTTGTTGCACAGTAGGGTGATTGACCTACTAGTTTCAACTGCTTGCTTTGGTAAGATATTGTTACATTGGTATTGTCTCTAACACCAAAAGATCAAAAATTTGATCGCTAGTTGAATCCAACATATATAAAAAAAATCTTTAAGTACAATACTTTAGGCTTGCTTGGTTATGAGTGAGTTAGTGGGATAAGTACAACTTCTCGGAAAGTGCAAGAGCTTCCTTTGATTTATTGAATAAAGGAAGTTGAACTTTCTACGAAATCAATTGCTTGACTTCCCCTTGACCTCAGGAAGTAACTTCCTAATTGGGGTCAAGAAGTTGAAGTTTCGTAGTATCTACAATGAAAATTTATAAATATATGCTCAAAAAATTATTTACTTACAAATTTTTATTTGTTTCTAAAATTTATAAATTAGTTTACAAATAAATTTTTGATTATTTTATATAAATTAATTTGGGAAGAATTACTATTTTGTCCCTGTGTTATAGAGCATTCGTTGTTTTCATCCATCAGTTTTAAAAAATCTCTTATTTCACCCCTGCTGTTAAACGCCGTTTTTTAAACCTAACAGGAGACGTCAGCATCGCTGACATGTCTTGTGGGACACATGTCACGTGTCCAAAAAGATGATTTTGCCCTTTTGATGCATTTATTCAATAAAAAAGGGGGTCTCTCTCTCATTCTCTCGCAATCTCTGTACATCAAAACAGAATCAAAACCCATAAAATCACAAAACCGATCCGCATTTCTTGAAACCTCTTTGACTAGTTAGCAAAACCATATCTGATGAAAATAAACTCAAACCCACAAATCTGAAAATGAAAAACAAAATGAAATTTAATTAACTAAACTAAAACCCAGGAAAAAAATGAAACCAGATCAGTTGGGTTTTATTACAGCAGCTTTATTTTGTTCCAACAAAAACCCAGAAGAGCAAAGGCAATCAATTTACAAATTAAAACCCAACTGGATTTCATTCTTTACAAATCAATTTACAAATCCAGTTAACACTTGGATTTGAGCCAAAACCAACTCTCAAGTCCAATCCCAGTTCAAATCACTCAAATTTATATATTGAATCGTTGAGTTCGGTTTTAATCATAATAAATGCAAAACATCTAAGAAATAAGTGAAAATAATAATAATAATAATTTTATCTAGTCAATATACATACAGAAAAGGATGAGGTACTTACTCCCAAGTGTAAGTTTGCCACATAAGTTCAAAAAACTTTAAGAGTAAGTTGATCTATTCTACATACATTAATGCTAGCATGTGTCACATTGTGCTTACACTATAATAATTAAGTCCTTTATTAATTAATCTTTTTTGATAAGTCTCTGAAAGCAAACGATACTGATCTGAAAGTAATGCTATAATATGTTCGTCCTCGTCGTGTCACACGTTTTCAGCACTCTTAACAAAAAATTAATAGCCGCAATCGAGGATTAATTTATTATTAGACTATGGTTATATGGGATTGATTCGTACACTATATTGATGTTGAATTATGCATTAAATAATTTTAATAGGTGGGAGTTATGGGCACACAATCAGGGCCACAATCACTGCCACCATCGTAGATATTCTTGATGGGGTGGTGATGAACACTTCTAGTGTTATGGTGGTGTATCACACGTTTAAAATTACTTAATTTTACACAACCGTCGAAATGCCTTTTCCTTTTCTTTTTCACTTTGACAAATTAATTTTTTCCTTTTTTTCAAAAAAAAATGTTGGAATGAGCATTGTGGCCTTTTCTTCTAGGCATTGTAGAGGTCTATAAGTAGGGGCGATCTCCCAACGTCGAACACTCTGCACACAGCACTACAAATTCTAATAAAATTTGAACTTGAGTAGCTATTGAAGAAGTTTAAGCCCCCATCCACCATTGAAGATATTCTTGATGGGGTGGTGAGGACCACTTCTAGTATTATGTTGGTGGATCACATGTTTCAAATTACTTAATTTCTCACACACACGTAAAAATGCCTTTTCCTTTTGTTTTTCTCTTTGATGAATTATTTTTTCCTTTTGAAAAAAAATGTTAAAATGAGTTGTGTAACTTTCTCTGCTAGGCACTGCAGAGACCTATAAATAGGAGCGATCTTCCAACGTCATACACTTCCCATACAGCACTACAAGTTCCATAAGAATTTAAATATGAGTGGTTATTTAAAGAATTTAAACACTCATCCACTTGAACCAACAAATACTAGTTTTTGGATGAATTACTTAAAAGCCACGGATTAAGGAGATGGCACTGGATAAACTCAGCTACATACTTAGGGTACCATGACAATGGTAGGAGGTTTCTTAATCAACCAACCAACATTAATCTAGGGTACCCACAAGATAAAATAATTCTTCTTTTGATGAGGAAATGATTTATTAATGAAGGACGCTGCTAAAGAGTGGCTTATAGCACAGGAGAAAATTTTAATTTAGACTGTTTTTGCACAAGATAAAATAATTATTTTTATTTATTATTATGCGTATGCCTATATATAAATTCTAATAGATAATTAAAATATAAACAATGATAATTGTTTTTTTTTTCTTTTAAATAATTAGCATCTATATCTTGGAGATGATTATCAAACTAAACATTGTTGAAGACTCAAATGTATATAAAAAGAAAATAACACTTACTGATCATTTGCCTGTAAAATATACAACTCAGTTTGCTTACAGTGAACAGATCGATGCAGTTCAATTTAAGGGGGAAAATATAAATAATAAATTATTTTTTTTGTTATAAAAATAATAAATTAAATTTAAATATTGATATTAAGAGCTTTATCGGTAATACACACAACAAACCAATAATTGAACGAATCAAAAATCAACAAGCAATTCGAGTTATTAATCTCGATGTGTGCAACAAAAATCGTGAGTGAGAGCGGAAGTGAATCTAGTTATATGCTAGTCTTGCATGTAAACCACTTTCATTTATTAACGACATGAACTAATTTCATTTTCTATGTACCACATGAAGATCCACACGAGTACAGAAATCACGAGTGGATAAAGAAGATGAAGCCTTCCTTCTTTCACATGGAGGTTGATGACCTTACTCTATCTCTTGGTAGAGAAGACGTTTTTGTGTGTGTGGTAGATGGAGGCTTAAACCCTAATTATAGTCATGTATCAACTATTTATAATTGACACATGTCGGGTTTTTTACACACTTATGTAGAGCCTATTTACTCAACTAGGGGTTGACCTAATTGAGTTGCGCTCATGAGTAAGACAACAAAGTCTTGATCGAACTGAGTTCAAACCAATTGATCCGTCATGAGCACACCTTATTTTTTCAATAAGTTTGTTAGTTAAAAAAAGAGATTTCATAGATAAAATACAATATATAAACTAAATTAAAATAACGATATAGGAACCTTATGCCGTATGTTTATCTAAACAAATAACTCCTATATAAGTATTTCGAGCAAAAAAATTCCTAAGCATCATATACAAATGTTGAACACAAAACCACAAAACTTGCAAAAAATTCGACTAGCTAAAGTTCAACTAAACCAAATACAAATCTTTGAACTTTATTTTTCTTTTCTTTGAACATATATATAGTTGGCATTTTTAAAAAAGACTGTAAACTTTTATGTATGATGTTGCAAAGTTAGGCACTCAGGCTGTCTCCTTCTTGGTAAGGGAATAAAGTGACCAATGAAGTCACGAAATGGGAGCTCCAAATCAATGCCATTACTTTTCCTCACTTCTAAAGATAAGCATGCCGATCTATCTTCTACCTCCAATAATTTAGAGCTTTATTCTTAAAAAGCTGGTGATATTGTCGTAACTCTTTTGGATACATGGTTATTTGGTGGGACAGAAAAAATAAAAAAAAGTACCATGTGTTTTAAATGTTGTAATGAAACTATACAAATATGCATATCATGTAAGAAATTTTAAAAATTAAACATGCCTCAATTGTTTTTACTATAGTTGAACTTTTTTTATTTGTTGCAATGATGCTTAGAAGTGGGGAAATTCCAACTTTACGTCATGATTTCTGCCAAAATTGAAATTTGTGTGCCTACCCATTAAAAATTCAGTGTTATTGGTGAAATAATTAAGTAGAGTAATGTGATTGAGCAACGAGATATAATTTCGTCCACTTATATATACAAATATTTCAGTGGTGATTACGTTTTAATTACTCTCCTAAACTTGTTTATTTTTTCACACAAATTTAAAAAAAAAAATCATTTTTATCTGAAATAGAAATACCCTTGAAAATACTTAAATATTTTAAATGTTCTTGATTTAATTAACAGAATTTAATGATAGTAGTACAAATAAAATGAATATAATACATCGACATTTAGCCGTTCAAAAAAAAAGCCACTCTCCTAATAAAAAAAATATCATTTAGAACTGACAAAAAAGAAAAAATAAGCCTATCATTCCATTTTAATGGAAGATATATATATATATCAGTTTTTTCAAAAATTTGTGTTTAATTAGAACAATTTGCTGTTTTTGTTTTTTTATAAGTTGAAGTTTGTTTTGATAGTGACCAATAACGTTAATGAGTATCTAGCCAACTGAGAGACTAATTTGGCCGGAGCAATCCGATTGGTCAAAATAGTGAGTGGCAATGAAATAATTAATGCTTGAAATATCTATAAATTATAGTTATAATAATGTATTTATAAGAGTAATTAAAACGTAAACTATCGGTTCTCGAATGATCAATGCCATTGAAGTAACTTTTCATGCACTGTTAATTTTGTGGCCGGTTAGTGACCCACTTTGGGGTTTACCAAATTCTCTAATTAGATTTTCTACTTATTAAAAAAATCTCTAATTAGGTGATTAGTCATCTAATTCCATCGTTATCTACATTTGACAAATAAAGTACAATGAAGAACTCGTAATCATTCCCATTGTTTATGTCAAAACATCTAATCATGCTTAATTACATTATTCGATTAACGATTTTATTAGTAGGATTGTCAAGATCAACAAATTCTTTTTTTCCAAATTGAAGCCATTAAAAAAAAAATTGGTCTATATAAATTTCGGTTTATTTATAACTTTTGGTGAATAATTTTTGTGATTGTTCATTTGAAATGGAAAAAAATCAAAGCAAAACAAATTGAATAATATGGATGAGGTCAATATAATATAATAATATTAATTTTTTTTATAAGCCATTTTTTTGCTCTTGTCAAAGCGAATTGAGTTGGCTTTTAGATATTGATCAAAATAAATTGCTTTAGGTACGTAAACACAAATCGTGTCGAAAATATTTACGTGCCACAATAGTGAATTGATAATGTCAAAGGCACAAATTACTTTGAAAAAAATGGTTGTCAAAGGTTCAAATTGAAAAACAAAAAAAAAAGTTTCAAGTTTACTATCTGCCATTTACACCTAAATCAAAGAAAACTTACACCTAAATCAAAGAAAATATACACTTAAAAATTAATTCTTCATCGATGGAAGAATATTTGCTGAAGAAAAGGTTAATTTAGAAATATATAAATCTTGTAAAGCATTAGCATATCATGTAAGACTAAAATTGAGATTTTCCACATACAGCACAAGACGTAATGTAAAGAAACCTCTACGTAAGCTCCTCAATTTGGTGACTATGACACTTCAACCCCACCATACATAAGTCCATTCATCCTAGTTTTCAGAGAAAAAAAAAACAAGCTCCATTCCTAAATTACACAAATTATATTGCTTCTTCCGTTGCACAAAAATAAATTTATTCATTTTTTTACATTGATTAAGAAAATTAGTTAGATATATTAATATTAGTAAGATATTCCAAAAGTACTGTTATCATTATTCAATAAGTAATTTATAACACAATTTATTATGTATTTAAATAAAGACAATACAGTACAATACCGCAACACGAGACAGATAAACTAGTCTATTTTTATAGGACGAAAAGAGCATACATAAAAAAATATTTGCATCATCCATAAATTATAAAGTGAAAGAAGAGAAAAATGGTTCGTCTTTTTTAAAAGAATATACAAAACAAAAATTAAGATTCTCAAGAGGATAATTTATTTTTTTTATTTACTCTCACTAAAATCGAATTTACAACCGTTTGGCTTTGAAGTTGACTTTGTTACTAATGAGTTACAATCTCATCAGTAGAAAATATAGCATGATTATATTTCTGACGGATTTATTGCCCCGATTTTGGGATACAATCAAAGCACTTGAACTGGGTAGCAAATGTTTCAGGGTGAGCAGACATCAACTCAAGTCTCACGATGTTTGGATAGCGGTTAAGACAGCCGTTTGACTAGAATGAGTAAATGTCGAGAAAACCCATTCAATGTTCAAAACTGAAAACTCTGATTTGGTTTGGTTTGGTTTGGTTTGGTTTTGCAGACATTAATTCGCCTTTTACTATGTCCAACATTTGATAGCTCTCTGCCTAATCAGACCACCTTTTGAAATCAATGCCCTAATTGCTCAAGTTATCCTCGTTTCGACACCGCCACATTGACGTTCTATTTATAATATGACATGCATGTTTACGCATTAATTTTCATTGTATTTATTACTAGGATTTTTTCGATCAGTTGCTTTTAATTTCATCGTAAGTTTTGTGTTTTCTCCTGATCAGCGAGTTTGAATAATTCAATGAAATATCAGAACGGATTGTTTTGTGAATGATATAATTCATTAATATCTTTCTTGGAGAAAAAATTGTTACGTCTATTTTGGTGTAATATAAAATATCTTAAACTTCACGCATTTTTTTAGTAATGTTTGAAGACTTTGAACTTTTTAAATATTAAAAGTATCTAATCAAAAATAAATAATATATAATTAACAAATAATTAAATTGGAAAATCGAGAATCTACTTCAAAACTTGCAGAGGATGAACTCGATTGAATACATAGTAAATAATTCGTTGTTGTTCGTCACGAACCACCTTTATTTAAACGATGATGATGTGACATATATTTGCAACTTAAGAGCCTTTAATAACAATGGGTTTACTAAAACCTATTTAGTGATTAACCTCATTGGATGTCGTTCTAATTCGAATTTGAGTTTTACCCATAATTTGATGTGGACGAATCCATTTTCTAGCAACTATAATTTGGCAGGATTTTTTTTTTGTAGATTTCAAATGTTTCTTTGAGTTGGTATATTTTTCTGTACTTACGAAATGAAGAGCATAAGCAAATGGTCCGAGCATTTGGGAGAATTAATTACTAGGTCAGCAAGCGTGAGAAATTGAAAATAAAATTGGAACATGTTATTTTCAACGATATACGCTAATACCAAATCTATATAATTATTTTCTTTTTCGTTCTTTTCAAGAGATCAACAGATAATTTTGGGGTTATAATTTTTTTTTGACCTTCAACAGGTACATACACAATAATCAAACAAACAATATTACCAAACGTATTATAATTTATAATTATAAAACACATTTTTTATTATACAATTTGTTGTAATATATTAAAAATATGACCAAAACATTAATAAAACTCTTATTTAAAAATTGATTTTTTATTAGATATTTTGAGGATGTACGTTTTAAAGAATTTAGTATTTAGGCAGTTCTAAGAAATGACTAATACTTGTAGCTCTTTAATACTAAGCCAACTCTTATATTAAAAAATCGTGAGTTTGATTTTTAATATGGCACATAAAATAACTTACAAAAAAAGTTCTAGGAGACTGGAGTTTGTCTCAAATTATAGGCTTATTTTTTTAATACTAATAATTAATGTCAATTGTACAATATTGTTCCTACTTAAATGTATAATAAATTGTGTTATTAATCATTCATTGGATTGCTATAAGAATATTTTTAGAAATATCTGTTAAAATTAATAACTCTAACTAGTTTTCTTAATATTTGTGAAAAAATATTGTGATCTGTCTTTATGGGACGGAGGGAGTATTTAATCAATATTATTCAAAGTAAAACCAAAAACAAAACAGGAAATATTAATTTAATTTAATTTAATTCATGATTTAAGAAGGTTATTTGAGGACATAAATACAGAAATTATCACATCAAATAGTGTGAACCCTTCTTTTCCAAACACGTCGTTTTTCACCAAATGTCATTGTAGACGTAGTTATTAGTTATTCTAACGCATTAAATTAATTAACATTAGTACTATACAAATATAATTGTGTATGTAAATTGGTCATTGTTTGGTCAATTCTGTATGAAAAGTCCATGGGTGCTTTTAAGAGTTTTGGTCAACTAATACGTTGCGGCCAAGACAGTATAAAGGCACCTTTAGTTTGATTCTAAATTTCTGAATTTTGAGTCATATTATTTGTTGCCCAAAATTCTTCATTTCTAATTGATTGAATATAATTATTCTTACCATAAGTAATTAAAAATAATTATACCCTCTTACTAATAATAATGTTTGACTGTTGAAATTCAATAATTAAATATAATATTTTTCCGTCCACTTAGGACATCTCGTGAGAAATAAAAAAATATAACATTTCTCCAACTTTAATCAATAGAGAATGATTCTTCATATACAAATTATATTATCTATTCAACCATATTTACGACAACAAATATTTATATATATACATATATTTTAATTACTTTTTATTAAAATAAAAGAGACACTTGAAAAGATCGTTAATTCACGCGGACGACGTAGGGATTTGCTGAATAGATAAAAAATAAAATAAAGGACATCTACGCGGTGCAAGCATTCAGGTAATCACAAATCTTTTTTCCCACTATACCCTACTAACAAACTCCCATTCAAACCAAGCCCCAGGTCAGACACCGTAAATAAAGCAAAAGATGAGGTTATTTATAAAAGAGGTCACCCTCACTTACCTCTATATAAACCCACCTTCCTGTAACAGATCTCACTTGGTTTCAACTAAAAAATCGCTTATAAACTGGAGACCTCTAACAAAAAAAAAAAAAGCGACTTGTACTCTGCTTCTGAATCAATCGATGCAGATCGGAGCGACACTTCCTGCTCAAAACCTCCACCTCTTCCAAACACGACGCAACAGCTTCAACTGCCGCCAACAATCCACTCTGAACCCCACCGTTCCAAGACCCAACTCCAATTCCCTCGAATGCACCAAACACACCATTGCCAATCTCGACAAATTGCTGGGAAAAAATGTCCCGGAGCTCAATTCCACCCCTCAAGAGCCTATTAAGAGGGTTTCCAATAATGAGTCGTTGGCCAATCGCAGTAAGGGCATGTTACAAGCGCTCAATATGGTTCGGGTTTGGCCGGAAATGAAAGCCGCAGAGGAAATGTCTCCTCGGCATCTTAATAGGCTTCAGAGGTTGTTGTCTATTAAATCCGAATATTCTCCGAGGAATCATTTGAGTTCCCGGTGGCGGGAGTATCATGGGTCAAATGACTGGGCGGGTCTTCTTGACCCGCTCGACGAGAATCTCCGGCGAGAAGTGGTCAGATATGGCGAATTTATTCAAGCCGCTTATCATGCTTTTCATTCTAACCCTGCCA
>CAODLS010261954.1:0-10767 GCA_948243855.1 Flueggea neowawraea
GATGTAGCTTAATATGATTAGGAATGAATTTGGCTCTCTTCTTGTACTAAAGGAGAAAACCGAAACCTAGTATGACTAGGAATGAATTCGGCCCTCTTTTTGCACAAAGGGGAAAACCGAATCCTAGTAGGGCAAGGAGAAAGGCAGTTTTAGTTCATATGTGCTGTCTATTTAGGTCATCTCATATGCCTATAAATAGACTTGCACCCTTGCCATTCAATCATCCTTTGGCCGAACTTGTGTGTACAATTCAAAGAGAGAAAATAATTTTGTGAGCTTTAGAATAGTGATTCTAAACGGGGTGCAAGTACACTGCAATCATTCCAAGGTAAGTTCGTTCGTGTGGATACCTGTAGCCACGTTCGGACAAAAGCAACGTGATTCCTCAAAGGTGATTCGGGTTCTTGGTACAAACAGCTACACCAACGTTTCATACAACCGATCGATCGTGCCTTAGTGAAAGGTAAATCTTCCATCCTTAATTATATATGTCGATATGCATGGGTCATTGGGGGAATTCAATGCATTAAATTTTTGTTATATCCGCTGCCATGAATGTATATGAATGTCATATTTTAGCCGCGAATTCTAACACGAGCTAGTGAAGCTCACAAAGAAGGTCGTGAGCTTTGTAACGAGCTAAAATTGAACAAGATTTTGAGCTCGAAGTCAAAAATTTTAAGTCGACCTGAACTTGAATACTCCAAAGCTCGACTTGATTACACCCCTATATTTTAGCAACGATTTATGTAGCCTGTCATGAATAGAAACAACTGCAAAAGAAGTATAAAATTTACATATTACAATTATTGCAGTTAATAATAATTTAAAAATTGTATTACTTCAAAAGGAAAAAAATTACAAAATTAATATTAAAACTCCTTATAAGTTATGTCAAATTTAAAAACCTAAAATCTCTTTGGACCAATGATAGATCTAGAGATTTGAGAGAGGGGTGTCAAATTCAAAAGTAAATAATGTAGAAATAAAATTAATAACAATTATAATTTTTTTAAAGAAAAGTTAAATTTCAAAGTTGACATATGAAGGCATCCAATTATATAATCATATATAAACCAAAGAATAATTAAATAGATAAATTGAGATTCTGCCCCAATATGCGTTGCGAAATAAAATGACAAGAATATAGTATTGATTCGCAACTTAAGAGCTATAGAATGATCTTAGTAGTAGTGAGTCATGTGCACCACAAAGATGAATTTCTTCTTTTTCCTTGTTTGTGGTCGGCGACACACTAGGGTGAGAGAGGAGAGAGTTGTTTTTTGTGTGTTGTGTGTAGATGGACAATCTACTAGGTTTTGTGTCATCTAATTATATGGCAACACAAGTGTGGACTTATTTAACCACATTAGGAGCCCACTAAACCAAAACCTTGTAGAATTAGTGAAACAAGTTGACCTATCCACAAGGACGTAGCCACCTGAGGAGGCATCAGGGCTTTCGCTCCGGCGAATAGCTCTGTCACCACCAGAAGAGGGCATTGCAACAAAGCCAAATTCCCCTTGTATTAATAACTTTCTGTTAAATTGTAAATTTCTATTCTGCATGCTTTTCAAACTATCTTCAAGGAGGTTGACTCGTGAAAAGCAAAAAAACCGAGAAAGCAAGTTAAATAGGGAAATGAGAGAAGAAGGTGACGTCAAACTAGGAGAAAAAGAAAAAGAGAAATAAAACCATGAATCTGCATAAGTAGGACTTTTTGGAAACTATCTAAAACTTTTTTGATTATTGCAATAGACGGCATTCAAAGCCACCTATCCTGGAAACAATTGCATGGAAACTGAGCTGGCTCAATCAACATGAGGGTCAACTTGCAGAATAATTAATCAGTCCCTGAGGGTTGTAGTGTATTACAGTCTAGTCCCTCAAAAAAATATTTGCAGGAAAAGCTATTAGGAAAGAGTGGCAAAGTAAGAATGCAAAACTAAATCCCAAACAGTTTCTCTCCTGCTTCACCGGCCACTGATTCTTGACTAGGTGGAGTCGACTCCTACTCATCCCTGGCTTGTTGATTTATCTGGCCATGCCGCTATACTAGTTTTTTACGCACGTGCATTGCACATAACATATATTTTTATTAAATTTTTAAATAATTATGTTTGAGATATTTTTTTAATTGTGACAAACTCATAGACTTTATATAACAATTTCATACAATTACAATATATATAAAATAAATATTTTGATCTGCATCAAACTAATAAGTTTTTTAATAAAAACTCCATATAAGAAGATCTTAGCAGTTTATCTTCATTTTTTTTGTTATAATGACTAAAACATTGCCATTCTTTGATTTAATTTTTAAAAAAATATATGTTAAATTTGTCTATATCAATTCTCTTTAAATTAGTAATAAGAGAAATAAAAGGTGATTTGTCAATTAACTACGTAATTAGTGTATTTAACACATTTTCAAAGAGTAATAATAACATAATTAAAGAGTACAAATTAGTGAACATGTAAAATTAAATGGTGATTACTTTATTATCTTTTTAATATTATCTTTTTATTTTTATTTTTATATGATTTAAAAATTATATATTATTCTAAAAAACAAGTGTAAATTCAATAGAATTACATTTTCACCTTACCTAATTTAATTGCACTAAACTCAACCGAAATTAATGATGACCATCAAACGATGAACATATAATTGAGTGAATGCTATACTCAACAATTTTCATGCTTCTTCCAGTTGTCAAACTCATATATTTTTATTGAAACATATTAGTGGATCTCTTCTAAAAGTAAATAGAAATTTTTTAGATCTTACAAATCTGAGCATGAAAGAAAATAGTTGCAATATCATTATATTCATCGAATAGTACAAATATGATCAAAACACAAACATGTACTTAAACTCTTATTGTAAAATGATATGTCTGAATTTGCCACAACTGTAAGCCGATTAATAGAATATTCAAAGTTTATTTACATGAGATGAAGTGTATGTTTCAAAAAATTAGTGTATAAGAACAAAGTAATTTTGAAACGGATGATATCAATAATTTCATCATCTTTAAAATGAAGTACGCAATACATATGATTTAAGATAAAAGTCAATTAGAAAAGTAAATTGTATGGCTAATAGTTTAAGATGATTAAACTACCAGCATGAAAAATAAGGCATTACAAATTGTTGAAGATAACTATCTTTAAATTTTAAGATAATTACAATTGTTAAATGTTTTTAAAATGAAATTTAAATTTTTGTAAGATAATTACAAATTATTAGATTTTTTTTTGAAATATATAAAGTTTATATTTTTTGTTGAAATAATTACAAATTTTATTTAAAAAATAAGAATATATTTGTAATTATAAAAAATAATAAGCACAAAAAAAATTTAATTTTAAACTTTTTGATAATCTGATAGGTGTTAGCATTCAAGCAAATTTGAAACATAAGAAATAAATGTAATGATACGCCAAACAAAGTTTTTAAGGCCCGCCATCTGTAATACAAGTCCTTCATGGAGATAAATGTGTTTGATCAGGATGGAGTTGGACTTCAGTTTAGCTTAGTCACAGCTAGGTATCTTTGTGGGCATAGAATTGAATAAATTGATTCTTAATATAGGACTGGGAATTATTTATGAATTACAAAGAGAGATAAACATGTCAATTTTTTTTTCACATCCGTATATTTATATATGTTATGATATTTTGTGCTAGCCTTGACTCCTTGAGCAATATATTCAACAAGAGATTTTAAGTTTGATATATTAGATTTAATTAGTTAATTTGATAATTTTAATTTAGTTATCCAACCAAATTGATAATCCTTGATGAGACATGGGTAAAAACCCATTAAATATATTTAAACTCGAGTTGTAACGGAAACGTTACAACCTCATCAATGAAAAATCGTTATGGGACATTAATATTCATTCATCGACTCCCGCACTACAAATTGACATTGAGGACAACTTGCTGAGGTACGTTCTGTTCTTTACACAGACCAATACTCTGCCAAATTCTATATGACTTGAGTGTCGGAGATTTATTCGGAGAGCAACCCGACCTCGTTGTATTTTGTGTTTTCAGGTTTCAAAATGACATTCATGGTTCCCAAGTGTTCTAGTGTTCATTATTATTGTTGTTCACTTTCCAGGCAATAACAATTGGCGCCGTCTATGGAAAACTGAACGAAAAGCCTTGCTCGTCGATGTTCAAGAAATTTATCAACAACATCTACAACATACTCCATGGTGTAGACAACTTCCCACCTAGCCGGACACCATGAGGAGGAGATGAGAGGAATTGGTGCCGAAACTGGAGTAGGAGCATTGAGAACCATTATCCATACTGTTCCACTCACTGATTACAAGGTGTTGAGAAGGCAGAATGAGGAGAACTAGAAAGTTCTAGGTGAGATGGAGACCTTGCCCCAACAATTTCTTCCTCAAGTAGTCCTTCTGCCTACCTTGTGTGCTTATGCTCGAAGTGGAGAGGTGGCAAAGAGGCGCAATGTTCCACCAGAAATTCATCGGTAAAATCCACCACCTCCTCAAGTTCCAGAACATCAAAATCCTCTACCCCGACAAGAGCATGCCGATGCTCTAGTGCCCGAAGCTCAAGTTGAGATTAGGAACGAGAACTATCATGAACTGGTGGAGATCACTTGCAAAAGAGAGCTGAGGGTCTCCGAAGAGAGATGAAGTGAAGGTCCAGTACTCGATGAATGTTCGAGAGAAGGCAGACATGAAAAGGATGATCGTGGAAGTTCTTGAGTAAATAAAGTTGGTTATCATGGAGGAAGAGCAGCAGAGAGCCAAAGCTCCAATCACCAAGAAGGTCATGAGAAAACAACTTCCTTCGAAATTCAAGATGCCTCAACTGCCAACTTTTTCAAAAAAGGAATTCCCACACAAGCACATCCAGAACTACGAGGCTATCATGATGCTTCATGAATGGGAGGATGCCATCATGTGTCGCGCATTCCCAATAACATTGAAGGGCCATGCACGTTTCTGGTCCAATAGGTTGAAGGAGGCGTTAATCTCTTGCTTCGAGCAATTAAGGTAAGAGTTCACCAATGCCTTCATCATCAACAACAAGCAGAAGAAAGCGCCACCTACTCACTGAGTGTTAGATAAAATGAGAAGGAGAATTTGAGGCAATATTTAGATAGATTCAGGAACACCACTCTCAAAGTTTATAATCTACAACCTGGAGTGGTAGTGGTCGCAATGGTATAAGGGATGTGGTCAGTACAGCTATAGGAGTCGTTGTCCCTAGAACAATCAAAGACCATGGCTGACCTTTTTGTTCATGCTAACAAGTACATCCTGCAAGCTGACTTCATGAAGATAGTAGGGTCCAAAGATAACAATGAGAAGAAGCAAAAAGAAAGAGAGGCTTAAGAGGAGCCGAACAAGAAGAAGGACAAGTTGGAAAGCTCAAGGAGGCACTAAAGTCCACGCTTTGAAAAGTACACCCCACTTAATGAGTCGAGGTCAACCATTTTGGCAGTGACAGGAGGTTCAAGGATTATCGCTTTTCCTCCAAAGACTGGCAAGACTTTGGAAGAAATATGGACGTATATTGCAATTACCAGGATGTGAGTGGACACTCTATGGATAAGTGTCAAGAATTGAACAATCAAATTGAGGCCTTGGTTCAAGAGGGGCACTTAGATCGATAAGTTTATGCTGAAGCATTGAAAGAGGAGTCGAGTGATGAAACGAGGCCACGAAGGAGAGATGATGATCGAAGAGGTCATCATCATAGGACTGACTAGGCGTGTGGCCACTCTAGCTAATGAGCTTTGGTTGTGAGGTTTACTTTAGCTGATGGTAAAAAAAAATTGAATTCTTTAAGTTTTTGTTGACTTTCTCTCTTATGTAATTTGTTGTTTAACGAATGGCATTCTTGTACTCCATCTTTCATGCATGAATAACTATTATTATGAATAAAGAATAGGTTAAGGCAAGCTGAGTGCCTAGCCACACAAAACTAGAAGGGCCTATGGGAAATCATGCTCATGTAACCAATAGTGACAGAACGTGTTGCGAGTCTAAAAATTGGCTCCTCATTGTCAACACACAATGAATAGTCTTGAAACCGTTAAAACGCAGCGTGAGTAGAAAAGCTTGCTAGAAATCGGGCTATCACCATTTATGCATGTGGTAAAATATAAGAAGCTGCTAAGGTTGTGTAAGTTAAAATGCTTGCAAAAAATAAAGCCCTCACCAAGAGCATGCGACAAACAACTAAACCATGAGTAGAAAAGCATACAAGAAATCATTCTCATATGTGACAAATATGTGTAGTGGGTAGAATGGCTTACGAGAAATCGGGCTCTCATGTGAAAAATAAGTGTAGTGAGTAGAAAAACTTGCAGGAAATCGAGCTCTCACTAAGAACACACCCGATGAAAAGATAGACTGTGATATGGCAATAGAGCATAAAGCTTGCGAAAAACCGAGGTCTCATTGAAGCACACACGTAGTGGAAATTTCAACATCGCATATAGTCATAGTCATCTGGCCTGTAAGAAACCATGCGTTGACTAATAATGAAATGTAAAGATGTGCAGTGAGTAGAAAAGCTTGCACCAAGCTCTCACTACAGAAGCACACAAAGAAAGATGATAAATGATGGGATGTGGAAATAGAGTATAAAGCTTGCGAGAAACCAGACACTCATTATAGAACACACATAGTGGAAGTCTGAATATAATGCATCGTTAAGTATAGAGCCTGTAGGAAGCTGAGTGCTCATGGCTGACTTGAATATAGCATGCAACTTGGAGGCTCGAAAGAGAGTGCCAACTCTGACCACTATGAACTAGCACAATCTCAAACACGCCAAATCACTTTACTAAAGCAAATATATTAACAAAGTTATTGGGGAGCATATGTCCTAAGAACGCGAGGTAAAATGATTGAATCTAATAAAAGCTTGACCCTCATCACGATCACCTAGAGGAAAGTTTCTAACACTAGCATTGTGGAGATAATGAACTTCACAAGGTGGAGTGTAGATGACGAATTTCACAAGGTGAAGTGGGTGACGAACTTCATGAGGTGGAGTGGAGATGATGAGCTTCACGAGTGGATGAAGAATTGCACGAGGTGGAGTGGAGATGACAAACTTCACGAGGTGAAGTAGGTGACGAACTCCACGAGGTAGAGTGGAGATGATGAACTTCACGAGGTGGAGTGGAGATGACAAACTTTACAAGGTGGAGTAGAGATGACGAGCTTCACAAGGCATGATGAAGATGATGAACTTCACGAGGTGGAGTGGAGATAATGAACTTCGGGAGGTGGACTTCACTAGTTGGTGGACTCCGTGAGTTGGTGAACTCCTCAAGGCGAGTTGGTAAACTCCACAAGGTAGTGCATATGATGAACTCCACAAGGCGGTGGACTTCGTGAGGTGGTGGACTCCGCGAGGTTGTGAGCTCCATAAGGTGGTAGAGATGATAAACTCTGTGAAGTGGTGAATTCTGCGAGGTTGTGAACTCCGCAAGGTAATGGAGATGATACACGCCCATGTAGTGGTAGGGGTGAAGACTAGTCTAAGGTGCATCGAATGCCCATGTGGTGGTGGGGGTGAAGTTTTTCAAATGTGGCTCTTGAATGCCCACGTGGTAGTGGGGTGATGAATCCTCCAAGAAGCTGTTCCTAAACGCTCAAGTGGTGGTGGGGGTAAAGTTCTCTAAATGTGGTTCTTGAACACCCACGTGGTGGTGGGGGTGACGAATCCTCCAAGAAATGGCACGTCGCATATACAAAAAACACGAAGTCGTCTGGTTCACTTTATGAATGGCTTGTCATCTAGAGTCACAAATGGATTGTTTCTTAGTACAGTGCAACATAAGAGGACAATAACCACTAACGGTGTAGGACAAGTCACCACCTTCCACTGTGCTCTAAACCAAAAATTTTTGCACATAAAGAAAGAAGAAACAAACAAAAATGTTAGAGATTCCAATAAAAAAAGAAGAGATCTATAGTTATCATTATAAGACAGAAAAAAGTTATAATTTCGGTGGTCCATATTATGGAGACTTTATGCATGCATTATAGTTGTGTGCATGATTGGTTTTTATGTGTGCATGGATGTGTACAAACGGTGTTGAAGAAGGAGAATCACATGGAGGGATAAACAACAAATGGATAGCACAAGGAAAAAAAAGTAAGGAGAAGAGAAATTCAAGTCAAACCCGCCATATCACTGCAGAAACAAGAAGAAGATAATGGTTGGTGAGGTGGCAGAGATTAAAATCTGTGAGGTTTAAAATTAGGGCAAAGCAAATTGGTTGACTAAATAGGAAAGAAAAACAAAATGGGAAGGAGCCAATCGATTATGTGATTAAGCAATAAAGAGCCAATCATGTTTTGCTTGAAAATAGGAAGGAGGAGGCGGCATCAAATCCTGTGATGATTGCAAAATTTCCACATCACCCTTGTGAACTTGGCGAATTATTTAATTGCTTGGTAAAGTTGTTTCAAATAATCCCTTGACTCTGTGATTACTTGAAAATACATTCGGCTCATAATTATAAAAGGGGAACAAGCATATGATTGATCCTCACCTTGCAAGCACACAGGGATTGTTGTAGTTTTACCTTGGGAGTTGTTGGATCATGGGTGATCAACATTAAGTTCCTTTTATGTTTTAATAATGTACCAAACATTTGACTTGAAGAGAAATACGTTGGAAGGCTCGAAATTGTGAAACAAAGATCTTGAAGCAGATAACGTACGTTACAATTAGTACAACATACGTCACAGTGAAGAGCAATGTACATGACAAATGCACAATGTAAGTAGACGTGGAGCTGAATGCAAATAGAAGCCACCAGAATACTGAAGTGCCAATACAAAGTACGTTAGATAATTACAACGTATGTCATCTGGAGATATGGCTATGATCAACGTACGTCAATGAAGAACAACGTATGTAGACCTGGAGAATTTACAGACAATGTACATAGGGTTTGTGCGACGTACGTTATGAATGGTCCAGAAGACTGCAATGGCTATAAACTCACTCCAACGGCTTGCTTTTTCAAGGCAATAGTAATATGGCTTAGAGAAGCTATAAATACATCAAAGAAGGGCAAAAAAACGTGGATGATTATATGCTTTCAAGTCCCATACATTTTCATCATTCTATTATCCCCAAAACACCAAATTCAAGCTAGAGAGAAGATTATGAGCATCAATCAAACACATGTACTCTTAGCATAGAGCTTTCAATCTTTTGTAAATATTTTGTATACTCTTTGAGAGTGGGAAAGATTAACCTATAGAAAACAACATTGTAAAGGCTTTAGAGGTTTGAGCTGAAATCAACCTTCGGTAGGCTTTAGAGGGGTGAGCCGTAATCAACTTTGTAGGTCTTAGAGGGGTGAGCCGTAATCAACCTTGTAGGCCTTAGAGGTGTGAGCCGCAATCAACCTTGATGGATTTAGAGGTGTGAGCCGCAATCAACCTTGGTGTAAGGTTTTGTTGGATTGAGCCGGAATCAATCATCGTTATAGTGAAAATCCTAAGTGGTGAGACTTAGATGGTGGACGTAGACATGGTTGGTCGAACCACTCTAAATGGAGGTGTTGTTTTCTCTCCTCACTTTAACTCGCTTCCACTCTCCAAACTCAACCAAGGCATCTCCGGAAAAATTCTCCAACAAGTGGTATTATCATATAATTAAAAGCTCAATAATATTAATAAAACCTATGTAATTTTCGTCCTTTCCTAACATAAATTGGAGGGAGAAAATTCGGCATACAAACCTAAAAAAGGAGGTAGAAATTCAACTTCTCTTTCCTATTTGTTAGGAGTCATTTTCCTTGTGTGACAAGGATGAATTCGGCACAAGTAATTACTAATTAGGAGTCTATGACTAATTAGGATTTTTATTCTTGTTTGACAAGGAAAATAAAAACCCTAATTTTTATGTGACAAAATTAGTTAGGAAGTGTTTATTCTTGCGGGACAAAAAAGACAAACCCTAGTGTGACTAAACAAGAATTCAACACACTCTTATTTAGAATAGGAAGAGGTCGAATCCTTGGAGGGCAAGGAGAGGGAAATTTTGGCCATATTATGCACCTATTTAGGTCTTCTCATATGCCTATAAATAGGGTTGCACTCCTTGCCATTCTTGCAAGGCAAATCCGAATTAGTGAGTGTTCACTTTCAAAGAGAAACTTATTTTGTGAGTTTTAGAATAGAGATTCTAAAAGAAGTGCTAGAACACTCCACCAATCCAAGGTAAGTTTGTTCGTATGGATACCTCTAGACATGTTTGCACAAAGTCAACGTGATTCTACAAGGGTGATTCGGGTTTTGAGTGCTAAAAGCTACACCAACGTTTCATAAAACTGAACGATCAAGCTTTGGTGAAAGGTAGATCTTCTAACCCTAGTTATATATGTTGATGTGCATGGGTCCTTGAGGGAATTCAAATCTTAAAAATTTTGTTTTAATTATGAATGTCATAAATGAGCCGCAAATTCCAACAGTAATATCAGAGCCATTTGTACCATCGACATATATGATTCCTTTTATATGTGATATAATTGATATGTATGATATGTTGGAATTTTTAACTAAATATGACATTCATACAAGGATAAACGCAGCGAAAATAACAAAAATTTTATCCTAGAATTCCACTAAGGATCCAAGCACATCAATCATAAAAGCTCGATTGTATGAACAAATGATTTGTTGGTGTAGCTTTTAGTATTAACTTGAAACCTTTTCAACCACGTTGTCTTTGTGC
>CAODLS010261991.1:0-28100 GCA_948243855.1 Flueggea neowawraea
CATTAATGGTTTGGTTCAATTCTATTTCAGGAAATTACATCTTCTATATTGAAGCAATGTGTGGAAAGCAAATTGATTGAGGTACAATAACTATATGGCTGTATCCATGAGAGATTTAGATCCAGCTTTTCAGGGAGCTTGCAGAAAGCGTATCCTTTATTCGTAAAAATGTCATGTTTCAATTCCTTTTTTTTAATGAATTATTTTTAGCAATTTGTTCTCTCTGAAAATTCTGATTTCCGTTAATTGCACAATAAAGGCAGTTAATAGGTTAATCTAGAACCCTCTTTATTAGATATGCTGCTCTTAATCTTCGATGGATATGGTTTGTTTTAATATTTGACATGTAAAATCTTCTTCAATGCATAGTGGGCTTGAAATATAGTTGAAATTCTCCCAAATAGTGTTGACGTTGGAAAATACACATTTGTTTTGACTCAAATAATCTTGCTTCTTCAGAAACTTCTATTTGTCTCTTCCTACTTTTAGTCAATTAGAATTTCTTATTTTGCAACAATTCTTAAGTTGATGCACGAAACCAATGTTTTTGGACCCAACAAAATAGAGGAGAAGAAGGTCAGTCTTTTGCCGTGAATGTCAATATATGTTTGAGTGGAACAAAATTATACTGGTATATGAATCATTGTAACCCTTTCTTTTTAACATCTCATGATTCACGGCTGTGTTGCAGCTCTAATGAAAACAGTAGGAAGTGTGAGTTCATTTGGCTCATATTTATTTTCTTATGAAATTCTCATTATCTTTCCTTGAGAATCCATGTTGGAAGCCATCTTCCTCATACTCTACCCTTGTGACTTAAACAGGTTGTAGCTGCCGGAAGTCTAGTCATCCTTGCAACAATTTTGTATCTGAATTCCATTCGAGTTAGCTATGCCTTGTAATTTGAGATCAACTTTTTTCATCTTGGTCCCAATATTAACATAATGTTTCGTTAAATTTTTTACCTTTTCTAGGTTTCTGCTATAGTTGTCTGTGCGTTCTTCAGCTTCCAAGTTCTTCTTGGCATTGTAAAGGTCAAAAAATTAGATCAAAGGGAAAGGTTGATCACTGGAACTGCTCAAGTTTTGGTAAGTATAATGACTTGTATGATCCATTTGGAACACTATGAAGTCAGTGCTACCAGTATCCTGTTCATAGTTCTATATCATCTTTATTATGCATGTATTTTGCTTCAAGTTTTCATGGTCATTGCTTGTATTAATAATTTTGAGAATTTTTTTTAGATGAAACTCGATAGATAAATTGGTTTGCTTGTGCTTATGATCGAGAATTCTGTAGGGAGGCCAACAAGTAAGAAGAATATTTTATTTTTTTATATGCAAATTAATTTTTGCAGGTATATTAATGAATTTAGTTGCTAAAGTATGTTGCACTGTGAATATACTATTATTATCCCTGTGAGAGTTAAAATGCTTTTAGCTCTTTTGTTGTTAAACATTTCCCAATGTCTTCAATTGTAATCATGATTTGCTGCATTACTCTCCGGTGGAAAACAAAATGCATTTCCATTGATCCTGTATTAAAAATACAATGTGCATTTTGTGGCATTGTCTGTTCAAGTTTGTTCTGGGATGCAAACACATCTAACCAAAACTAAATTCAAATTATAATTAATATTGGTTGAGCTGTTTGTTATGTGTAGCCATATAGAAATGGCACCCACCTGGTGCAAGTCTTTTCCAGCTTCAATTTGCTCTTTGAAGCTCAGTATAATATGACGACTCTCTGCTTTCAAAATAGAGAACAAGTGAGTTGTTACACTACCACGTACAAAGTCTGCTTCTCTTTATCCTTTTTGGTACTGCTTACCTAGCTTTTTATATGAGCATTTTAGTCTTTATGATAAATGCCAGAGTTTTCAACATCTCTGTGGCAAGTTTGAGCAGAAAAGAGAAAAAAAATTTGGCAAGCCATTACTAAAATACCAAAGAATGCAGTAGGGCAAATGGTCTTTGATTTAGTATTAATAATATTGTGGGAAGCATGGATGGCACTTTGTATTTATTTGCCAATTGGCATACTGAATTTCATAATAGATTTCCATTTTTCGTATTTGATTCTACAAGGCCTCGTCACTTTTAAAGATGGATAAGTGATACTCTAGCCTTCTAGAAAAAAATAACTAATACTTGACTGTGCGTTTAGGGAAATGCAAATGCAGAATGCATTAAAAAAACCCAGCTTTATCTGCACTTATAAAAGCCATCAAAATGTCTTCATTATGGATAGTATGTTCTGTTTCTTTGTGAACATTATATATATATATATTTTTTAAAAATCCCCGACAAGAAGCTCCTTCACATGCATATCATTGTACAAAATGCTAAATAATTAATCTTCTGAGAATATGAATAATATGAAGTTGCTGTACTGTTGCAGTTAGTCTTAGACAGCATGATTCATCTGTCGCTGTACATAGTACAACTGCATTTATTCCAGCTCCTTCAACCGCTAGGTCTGTATCAATGAGAGACATGGGTACAGAAATGACTCCTATTGCTAGCCAAGAGCCTTCTAGGACAGGAACTCCTGTTAGAGCAACTACACCAATTCGTAATCCAACATGTTCTGTTCCATCAACTCCTACCAGAGCTACTCAGGGTTCATCACCACTAGCAAATCCTTTTAGTGACCATCTGAATTCAAACAAGACTTTGTCTGAAAAGGAGCTGCAAACGAAGACCAGGAAAGAAATAATGGTTTTGGGGACAAAACTTGGTAAAATGAGCATTGCTGCTTGGGTTAGCAAAGAGGAAGAAGATAAGGATGCTTCCACTTCACTAAAAACAGTAGCAGCAGAATGGTCAACTAGAAGTGTGATTGAAACACGTGCTGCAGCATGGGAGGAAGCAAAGAGAGCCAAGTATGTGGCCAGGTATTTTCATTCTCAGCCATCAATGCCTTTAGAAATTAGGCATCCATCTTTAGCATATAAGTGCATATGGTCATGATACATTTTAAGATTAAAAATTTTTTACTTGGAAAACTGATTTGCATTAATCTCCCATGACTACGGGATTGAGATGGACAAAGATGTTATTTTCATTGTGTTCTTTTCTTGAAATTGGACCCAGGTTATGAATGACATTCAACTCGAAAGGCATCAACCTTTCCATTCTCACACTCCATGTTGGCTCTCCTGATATAGAGATGCAATGATATCTAAACTTTTCTCTTTATTGCTGGATTTTAACATATAGCATTCCTATTTTGACTGTTTAGTCCATATAGATGTAATAAACACATAATACTTTAGTAGTATATATGTTCGCTCACTATCAGTAGGGGGCTTAGAATGCAACTGAATGATTTCAGGTTCAAACGTGAAGAGATGAAAATTCAAGCATGGGAAAATCATCAAAAAGCAAAAACAGAAGCTGAGATGAGAAAGATTGAGGTAAGATATTTTTCTTTTAATCACTTGTGCAGCCATGGTATTTATAAAAATTTGCTTCAAAAGGACAACCAAGGAAAATAGACTAATGCTAATTCGTAAAAAATAGATATAGTCCATTACTTTTGATTTTTCTATTGCAAGGGATCCTAGAGGGTATATAAGAAATGTTCTTGTGCTCATTTTATTTGCTTTAATAGACAATTTGAATAGTAGACATGCGTATGGAACTCTTTTGACAGCTGCTGTCAGTATTTTTTCCCCTTTTTTACCCCTTCTCTGCTTTAGCTTTAATACTAACATATCCAAATTCATGGAATGCATTATGTTTGACACAAATGGCAAGATACTTGTGCTTTCCTGGATTTTGCTAATTTCGCATTGGAAGCTTCACAGTGATGGTTGCATTAACATATAAGACACTGAAAACTGCATCAGAATTGAATTTAAAATAAACTATGTATGGCATACATTGTTCTAGGCTATTTCCATTTATAATGAATAAGTTGATAATAGAACTGCTTGCTAAAACTTGTATTTGAGACACTTGAGTATGAACGTATCAGTAATTGGCCTGTTTAATTGACTATGGACAAATGCTTAAAGACGTACTATAACATTGAGCTACTTGTATAAACACTAAATGCTGAACTTTTATTTTCATATGAAAACCATAGAAAAATGTTTAATGTTCGTGATTATTTGGGATGATTATGTATGTTTTAAGGGTTGTGCTACCCATCTTTCCTCTATTGGTACAAAAATGCAAGTTCTGCCACATTAGAGCATTCAGTATTAATATTGTATAATCATTTTGCACTTGGTAACTCAACACTAAAATCCCTTAAGATATTTCTTTTCCTTGAATTAGGCCCTTGATATTAGCTTAGCATTGACTATGAGGACTGCTGGTCCATATTAATGTTCATATAGTTTGGGAATAAAACTAAATTAGGTACCTAGACGAAATAAGGTTACTGATATATAAAAGACTAATGCTATCTCAAAATTTGAAATAGACTTGTAACTTTAAATAGGAAGTGCTGTGTTTTTGTCTTAAGTAATGGACAAACCTGCATATTCCTAGGATGAAGCAGTGGACCACATTAGTGATGCATTTCAACTATGTTTTACACACTTTCTTAGCTCATATATATTATTCAGTTTCTTGGAGCTACCATATTTAAGCAGTTTTCGAAATTAGGCATAAATGATTTACACCTTTCTATGTAGCACTCTGTTTAATATCCATGTGATGTATGTTTCCTTCTTCTATTAGAAACCTATTGCCGGACGATCTAACCATTTCAAGGCTATGAAATTAAAAAGAAACAGCTCCTCATCTAACCATCTCAGGGGGGCTATGAAATTAAAAAGAAACGGCTCCTCAGATGATCAATGGTCCTGAAAAGGAGATCACATGTTATTTCTTTAGTTTACAAACCTTCTATGAGCATTTTTAAAATTATTGTAAGGACAAGAATAGGTGCATACTTTAAAATCCCGAAACTTTGTGAATTGCGAAGCTCAAATCCTTAGTAACATGGCCAGGAAATGTGACCTTGACACTCTAGCCAAAAATAAGACTAGCAGAGTTATTTACTTTCTAGATCCACATATAATTGTGTAATGCTTTAGGATCAGCATGCTGAGCACAAGGTTGCAGTCATGGCTTCATAAATCCAATGATTATAACAGGAACTAGGTGATCTACCATGTTTCTTCTGTGAATTATTTGTCATCATGGGAATTTACAGATGAGATTGCATTTTAACATTGTCCCTTCTTCTGGAAGCAAGATTGGTTGGCAATTGGCATTTATCGGATTAATAACCTAGCTTCAGTGTTAAAGTGCAGATTGATTTATAAGGTTAATGTTTCAAAGTTGTTCTAAGCTCTTAGCAGTTAAACTTTTCAGTGTACCTAAAATTTCTAGATGATGAAAATAAAGAGCATGAAATATAGGATTTTTTTTTTGAAAAAAAAGGAGATGAAATCATTAAAAGTTTTTTCTAGACCTCTACATTAATGTTTCAAAAAGCTCTGGGTTTCATTTCCATTGAAGTGGCACCTAAAATTCTTGTTATGCTGGTTTTAAAAAACAAAAAAATCTTATGCTGTTTGCAAGTTTTTTATTGTAGGAAATCTGATTGTATCATTTTAAGAAACGGAAAGGCCTATTGATCTTAAGTTAATATATCTAAATTTGTAGAAGTGAAGAATCTCTTTATGGTTTTCTCCATTTCCATGTATAGAATACCAGTTCCTGAAGGGTACAAGTATTGCAAAGTAGCTCTATATGTAATTAGTTATCAATAACATCATTATTAAATTTTTAATGACAGTAGAGAAAGGACACGATACTATCTTATAATGTTCCATTAGATGTTGCTTTGAAATAAGAATACATCAAAAAAAAAAATGTTGGACGGAATTTCAGTTGTGATTAAACATGGGCATGGCAAGTTGGTTGCTTTGTCGGTTTAAATTCATATTCTTTTATTTTGTTTAAACATCAATATTTTACATGTCAATATGGGAAAAATCCCTTTCTGTGTGATTTGTTTGACACCCTTATTATCTCCTACTGACATAGTAAGAAAGAATCTTGTTATTTTTTCTATTCATTCCAGTTCCATGTGCTACATTTTATATCAGCAAAATATTCACAATAGTCCTGCTGTGAGGCATCAACTATATAGTATGTTTTTACATTCTGTAAATTAGAATTTATTTCATACCGGCAGCTTAATGCATTTCATTTGTGTGCTATAACGATATACCAAATAGCCTCTGTAATATGACTTCACCAGCACAACAATTTTTTTGTCAATCTTCACCGTGGACTGATTCTTTCTGCAGCTTTACAGTAAACCATTTACCTTCTTACCGCCACTGTTGCCACTCGAAATTATCTGGAGTCTGAAATTTAATCTGTCAATTTCTTTCATATGATCAAAGCGATTATCTTGGATTTGATTCTGTGTGTTCCAGGTGGAGGTTGAAAGGATAAGGGGACGGGCACAGGATAAGCTTATGAACAAGCTAGCGGCAGCAAGGCACAAGGCTGAAGAAAAGCGAGCAGCAGCGGAATCCAAAAGAAACCGGCAAGCTGCAAAAACTGAACAGCAAGCAGATTATATTAGCAGAACCGGTCGCATTCCTTCCTCGTTTTCCTTCTGTGGTTGGTGCTTCTGAGTTTTTGAAAACACATATTACTAGAGCAACTTCTCTTGTGAGATCTGATTTAGCTTAACAATTCCTTCGTTGCGTATCTTTTGTACACTTGAGTTATTCATTATTGGGAGCCTTTCCAATCTGTGTCCAAACTAACACGCATTATTTTACTGGTCAGAAGTCTTATGCAGGAGTTAAATTTGAAGCATTGCACTTCTACACTTTTTCTGATGTCTTGGCTAGTATAACTTTGATTACTAAATTACTTTTATTTAGCATTTGGTACCCGTTGCAACTAACCTTTACAACTTTTAAACATGTTTTTGTTGAGTTTATTATATGTGATCAAGAGTCGAATCAAACTGTGAACTTTTTTTCTTTTGACCATGAATCTTTCTTTTTGAACTTGAGTCATTTATTTATACTAGATTCAGACGCATGCCACATCACCATCAATAGAAAAAGCAAGAAATTGGTTGAAAGTAGTGTTGCACCCGATTGGGGTTGATTTGGTTTGTTGCACGAACCACCCCCAACCAATCCGTAGTAGGGACGGGCATTCCGGCCCAGCCTGGAAAAAGGATCGGATTGGGTCAATATTTTTTAGCCGGCAGCCCAACCTGAATATTTTATTTTAATAAAATAGGGTAATGCTTAAGCTTATGGTTTGGCTCGGCGGATCGGTCCGGTTCAAATATATATTATATATATTTTTAATATTATATATTTAATTTGATGTATTATGTGTTATAAATTAGTAAAAATAATGTTAATTATAAATTTAAAAGTTGTTTAATATTTATTAAAGTATAATTTATATAACAAAATATATATTAAATTATATTTTGATAAAAAAATATAAGATATTAATATTTTTTTAAAAAAAGGCCCATGACCCTCTTTTTTGGATGGCACAAGTCTGGGCCATACCTTTAGCCTGGTCGATGAGGCCCGACCTGACTCGGTCGATCGGGCTAAAGTTTTTGGGATGTGGTCAGGCCCGACCCGGGCCATGCCATCCCTAATCCGTAGTGGTCTTTATGTTGTATTCAAAACAAACAATCCACCATCTAATTTAATTCAATTACTCAAGTCAATCTAGTGGTTTATGATTAAGTTTGATTGATTTTGGTGGTTAGATCAACAATAAACTAAAAAAAATACTATACAAGTCCAAACATCCCAAAATGAGAGAATTTAGAGTAGATTTTGGGAGTTGAGATATATGAACTAATTAACTCAGTAAAATGCCAAAAAATCAATGCTAACTCTAGGGCTTTAAACACGAACTCCATCAAATGTATATAGAATTATTTTGGATCGAAATTTGATAAGGGTTATTACTAAGTGGTTGATAGTGTTTCGGTTTGGTTGGAAAGATTTTAAATTTTTTGAAATCATTAACCGAATCAATTTTAATGGTTTTCAAAAAAAAAATACAAAGTCACCTTTTGTATATAGTTATCCACTTATTTTGGTTTGATTTAAATTTATTTTAGCGCCTCTGATGGATTGGATAGATTCTTGTGCGCCTTTCTCCAAGCTCTCAATGATTTCCTTCAATATTTTTATTCCTAAATATTTTAATAGTTGGAAGTTTAAGTGTTTAGCGTAGCATCTATGTTTGTCAGATGATTTTGTAGTTTGTTGCTATTATTGTACACTAGAAGATGAATATGTTCTGTAACCTATTAGAAAATATTATGTAGAATCTTGCAAGTGCCATATGTATCATAATTTTATTTTACAAATTTTAAAAGTTGAAAGCAAATCAATAATTGTTTGAGGAAAGTAAAACAATAATTATAATTGCTTTAAAAAATATATCTGAAAATGAGAATCATGATACATTCGACAGGAAGAACATACTAAGAATGGTGATAGAGGGAGAATGTATGAGGAATGTTCTCTATACAAATGTCATTGGCAATCTAATGTATATCTTATTGTGTATAAGCTTAACATTGCCTATTTTCATTGTTGGTTGTAAAGTTTTTATTTTGAATAATGGTAAAAATAATTTGGGAAAATTTGATGCTAAATTAGATAACAGAATTTTTGTAGGCTATTCTAACCATAGTAAGGCTTATAGAGTCTATAATGAGAATGTTAGAGCTCTAGACTAATCTATTCATATTAAATTTGATGAATTGATCTCTTCCCCGAGAAAGTAGGTTTTTGTTATGATGATGTTATTTGTGATGATGATGTAGGAAATGAAACTTCCAAAAATGAAGGTGGAAAAAAAGGAGATTAAAATAGAAGAGTCTCATACAAACGAAAAGGAAGTAGCTCAACATGATCAATCTTCACTTCCTAAAGATTGGAGAAATGTGAAAACTCATCCATTGAATCAAGTCATTAGAGATGTGCATGCACTTTTTGTGGTGTCATGGACATATTGCATATACTTGCAAATTAAAATTGTCTAGGAATGTTGGGAAAAAAAGGATTTGGGTTCCAAAAAGAATAATCTTACCCAATTTAGTAAAGAATAACCACAATGACCCAAAAAGGTTTGGGTACCAATTTCAAAAGTTTGATGTGTCATTGTAGGTATGTTTGCGAGAAAAGGCCAAGAAAAATGTATGGTACTTGGATAGTGTTTGCCCTCATCACGGTGAAAAATCCATGTTCACACACATTATTCTTAGAAATGGCGGTTGTGTCACATTTGGTGACAATGCAAAGGTAAGATTGGTAAGGATGCAAACCCAACTATTGATGATCTATTTCTTGTTGATGGTTTGAAACACAATCTTTTGAGTATTAGTCAATTTTGTGATAAAAATTGCAAAGTTGTGTTTGAGCCCTTTAGATGTATTGTTTATGATGCTAATGATCGTGTATTGTTTGAGAGTTAGAGGCGTGATAATATATATGTTGTGACTTGTTGGATTTTAACGCCTTCAATGAAAAGTGCCTTGCGATTGTGAACAATGACACTTGGTTGTGGCATAAGAGGTTATGTCATGCTAATATGCATACCATCTCTAAATTTAGCAAGCATGATTTAGTCAAAGGATTGCCTAAGCTCAAATTTGAGAAAGATTTAATTTGTGATGCATTTGTGAAGGGTAAGCATTCTAAGTCTTCATTTCATAGCAAGAACATCATTTCTACATCTAGACCTTTAGAGTTATTGCATATTGATTTGTTTGGTTCCATGAGCACTTTGAGTCTAGGTGGTAAGACATATTGTTTTGTCATTGTGTATGATTTTTCTAGGTTCTCATGGGTGTTATTTCTTGCTCATAAGAATGAAGCATTTCATGCGTTTACATTATATAGCAAGAAGTATCCAAATGAAAAGGTTATTCAATTACTTGTGTTAGGAGTGATGAGGAGGAGAATTTATATGTGATCCATTTGAGTCTTTTTGTGAGGAACATGGAATTGAGCACAACTTTTCTGCTCCAAGGAGCCCTCAATGAAATGGTGTTGTTGAGAGAAAGAATAGGAATCTACAACAAATGGCTAGGGCCATGCTTACTGAGAACAAATTTTTGAAGTAATTTTGGGCCAAAGTGGTCAATACCGCATGTTGTGAAGTACATAAGGCTAATGTGTGATTCATACTCAAATGCATGTCACTATTAGTTCATATCAAGATTGTAGCATGACTCTTGACACTTATTTATAGCATTTAAACACTTACACTGTAATATCCCACCAGTTTCAGTTAGAATTCCTGTAGCTTTCAGATCTACTCTGATTTGACCTTTGGAATAATGGGAGTATTGATTGATTATTCTTTGTTAACTAATGACGTTTGAGAGTGTTTGGAGTCCTTGGGTATCGAGAATTCGTCCGGTTTAAGTGGGGGAAGTCATTTTGTCAAATTTCAGCTTTCGAAACGTCTGTTAAGTCACAAAACCTGCATCTGTCTCACCCAGGGAGTGAGCCGTGCATCTCAGCTCAATTTGGGCATGAAACACGCTTTTCATCCATTAAAAACACCCCAAAACGCAACGTTTTGGTCTACTATGTTTATAAAACCCCCTACCCTGACTCTCCTTCACCCAAATCCACCCCAAATCAGTCTTCCCTTGCCTCCCATTGGTTTCTCTTACATTCTTGAGGTAAGATTAACATTCTATCTTGGGTTTTCCTTCCATTTTATGCATTTGTTCTTGTTGGGAGCTTGTTGAACGAAAATAGGTATGTATGGCTTAGGGTTTCGGATTTCAGCATGTTCTTGGTGAATGTAGGTTAGATTTTTGTTGTTTGTTGATATATCTAGCATGAGAGAGGCCAAATTTGTGGTTGGTTTTGTGTTTGGGAAGAGAATGGATGTTGGTTTAATTTTGAGTGTGGTAAATTCAGATTTTCATGGAAAAGTGGTAGTTTTTGAGTTGCTTTGTTGAATCTAATTGTTGATTCATGTTTAGAAGGATGATTAGAGTCAATGTGGGTCGGTTAGAACGTCGAGTTTGGGTCGGTTAGAGATTTGGGATGTTTTGGTCTACTTTTCTATCGAAAGGACTGAAAGTGTAATTTTATAAAATATTGAGTCATTTGAGGATCATATATGATATTTGGCATATTGAAGACTGATTTGCAATTTTTGAGAGTTAGAGGACTTATTTAGAGATTCTAGTTACTTGAAAAAGTTAGTTAGTTACTCTAGAATAGTTTGAGGACTATTCTAAAATTTATCAAGTCTCGGGGACTAAAACGTAATTTTACACTGGTTGGGGATCAAACTGTAATTTTACGTAAATTTTGAATTTGGATTAATAATTATAGAATATCATACGAATTGGAGTTTTGAGATCTTTTGAGAGTCCGAGTTTGCATTTGCATTGCATAACTTTTGGTACCGCCACAATACCGCATTTCGATTTGGTTCTGATATATCTGTTTGATATATATTTGTTTAGCTTCTTGTTCCTGCCAACGAGATCAACCACTGACTACTGGTGCTTGATTGGCGACTCTGCTTTGGACATCCAGATAAGGGGATGACAGCTTTAGACACATATGCTATGTCTTGAAATTCCTATTTTATGTTTTTAATGTGTTCGACACATATTTTGAATTTGGACAAATCTAAGAATTGACATAATTAATAAACTGATTATGTGATTTAATTTTTGTATAATCAGTACTCTATTTTGATCTCGATATATAAGTATTATATATCCTCCCTTTGTTTTGCATTGCTTTGCATGCCTATGATTTTTACTATGTAACAGTATAATTTGTTTTTAGATTTTCTAATATGGGACACCCGTGCTAAGGGTAGTAGTAGCCTTTGGTATACTAATGCATTGAGAAATCCAGCTACCAGGGATGTCGATAACCATGTGTTCTGATCCAACACATGATTTGCTATTGATAGTGGTGGAGTCCACATCACCTATGTTATTAGTGCCAGATGCACACCTTTGTTTTAGTCCCATATCCATGATATATGTTTTGACTCTGAAACTGATTTGATACGATTTTGTCCCTGCTAGTTGCTTTGTTTTCAAATGATTTTGAAATAGTTTTCGAAAAGCTATTATATGTACATACATACATACATACATACATACATATATATATACATATATATATATATATATATATACTTATTATACCTGCTTGTGGTATTTTTGAACTGTTTTCAAAACAGTCTTTGTGAGACATGTATGAGGCGGTCTGAAGTGTTTTCCCTCACTGGGTTTGACCTCATTTTATTTTTCTGTCTATGCTGATCCTTATCTCCAAGTCTATAGATACTTTTGCTTCGGCAACTACACAACATCTTGGATACCAGTGAGGCGTCCTTTGGTTAGTGATGCCCTTTTGTTTGGGTTCTTTTTTTGTTTTGGTGTTAGAGCTCCGCACCGGGATGCTGTCGGATTACTGGAGTTTCCATTTTGTATTTTGATGAATTACTATTTGATTTTATCCGCTGTCGTATATTTACCTTATTTTGATATATATTTATCAACTTATTTTCATATATCACTTATGAGTATTTTATATGTTTTTGATTAAATAAATGTCTTAATCAAACTTTTTTGATAATTAAATATTTGGGTAGTAATTCTGCACTTTGAGACTTGTGCGAGATGGGCCAGACACCCATAGACGGTTCGTCTCATACGTCGGTCATGGTCCAGAAACGGGTTGTGACAAATGTGGTATTAGAGCCCTAGGTTTTGTAAATATGGGGTCGGTGTGGAGCATAGGTATCTTTGATCGAGTTGGTTTCATTTGCTTTTGTATACCCTTTTGACCTTCGATTCGGTATTGTGGCGATCACTTGCATTTTGACATTGCATATACTCTTATTTGTTTGTTGATTGTAGTTATGGATCATCCACGTGGGAGAGGTCATGGTAGACCCCGTTGGAGGCCTAGACGTTTGCCTGTTGAGGCTGCCTCTCATTCTATGGTCAATCAGTATGATGCGACTAGTTTGCTAGAGGTTGTTGCACCAACACCTCAGCCTAAACCCCAACCTCAGCTGCAGGCAACACCTGCGGTCCGATGGATGCATTTGAGGAATTTACCCAGGTACTTATTCGGGTAGAGGCATTTTTAACTGGATAAGCGGTTGGCGGTCAGCCAGTCCCACCAGTTAAACACCACCAATTCCACCACCTTTGCCTAAGACAATTGTACATGCACCTATCATAGCTCCAACATCACCACGGTCAGACGTTGAGTCTCATCTCACCAGGTTCTTGAAGCTCACTCTGCCTAGATTTGCAGGCATGATGGGAGAGAATCCCCAAGATTTCACTTTCACGGTTGAGAGATGTTTTGATGTTATGGAGCTCAATGATGATGCTACGAGGATCAGACTTGCCACGTTCTTACTGGATGGCAGAGCTGCTAGATGGTGGTAGGATATGGGATCTCGTAGGATTACTACTTGGGATGAATTCAAGAATGAGCTCACTTTGTCTGTCCTTCATCGGAGTGTGAATGATAGGAAGGTAGACCAGTTTAGCGAGTTCTAACAGGAGCTGGGTATGTTAGTGACAGAGTATGATGATCAATTCAAGGATTTAAGTCGGTATAAACCACCGGAGGCCTAGAGCAAGGACGCTCTGGCTAGGAAGTTTCTGAATGTGTTGCTAACCAAGATTAGAAGAGTAGTGGGGACCTAGAATTTACATACCATGTCGTAGATTGCAGAGGCTACAAGAGGTATGGAGTATAAGGATGAGAGACGTCCGAGGGAGCCCAAGAGGGCGAAGACTTAGAGTAATTTTGGTGGCCAGCAGGGCCAGGGACATAGTGATCAGTCTAAGCAGAGACACAGACAGTCCTATAGAGGTTAGAGGCAGGGACAGGGTTCCTAGAGTTCTAGTGTGGCACAACCAGCTGGGCATGCCAGAGGTCAGAGTTTTGGAGGTTAGCCCAAGAACATTCTTTTAAAACCAAAACTAACACCATTTTCATTAATCTTTATCCTCATTTAATAAACAAAACATATTTATCCTTCCATTTGATCCTTCTTTCCTTGCACAAAAGTGCCTCTACTAAAGAGAGGCGTTAGAGACATATTTATTAGGTAAGGTTACTGAAAGAAGAGTGTAGAGTAGGGTTCTGGGTGGCTGACGTGCGTTGGGGGGAAGGGAGACATGCATCGATTGTCAAATTAATGGGAATGTGGCAACCAATGAGGTGTTGCATGTGTCTAAATTCCATCTGAATGTCGATGCCACGACCTGAGATCAGACCATGACCGGTGTACGAGGTAAATCGAACCCAACATAACTAGACCAAAGACAACTGAACCAAACTAGTCAAATAAAAAAAAGTCCAACCAATACCACTAATAAATTTTCAGCCACCTACAAAACCCAAACCGTTTAAAAAATAAACCAAGTCAACTCACTAGGACTCAACCAAATCAATCAAACTAGTGAAACAAACCAGTGGATGACCAAACTGAAACTCATCCTTTTTTTTTCTCTGTTATTTTTTTTTCATCCAATACCATCAAGACCGAGAACTTTAATTCATTAAAAAATATTCGTAATCTAACATCCAAATCAAGTCTCCAATGATCTAAATACACAAACTTTAATTATCAACAAATCAAAAACCAAATTGAATTTAAACGAGGAGTTACATACTTCTCCCCTTAAAAGAAATTCATCCTCAAATTTCCAGGCGAATCAGATCAGAATAACTACAAATATACTCCAACACTAATATAACCCAAATTCTTCAATTAAATCAAACTCTAATATCTCAATATCAGAAATTAGATCTAATTCTCCAAATTAGAATATGATCCGGAACATCAACATATCATCCACACAGAAGCAAACTAAAATTCTACTAACACTCTAAATTGTTCAATCCCAAATATGCTAACATGCATAGAGAATACAGAATATGCAAAATAAAAAATAGCAGATATTGAAAATACAACTGCAGAGACATGAGATACAGACTTATGCATAGGCATAAATGGACATGTGCGGATACCACCGTTGCATCTCACAGAATGATAGGTCTAGAGGACGTTCTATGACGTTTCATCAGAGGACAAATTGAGTCTAGTCTCAAATCACCATAGAGATAAGACATGGAACATATCTAGAAATGAATTCTTACCTTATCGAACTTTGAAGTGTCTCTAATACCACTGTTGGAATTCGATACATACATACAAGCAGTGGAAATAAAACATTTTGTCCACGAATTCCACATGGATCCATGCTGTCACGACCCGTTTTTGGACCATGACCGGCGTACAAGGCGAACCGTCTATAGGAGCACAATCTGTCTTGCACAAGCCACAAAGATCAGAACATACTACCCAAAATGTTGTTTATTATTTAAAAATGTTTATCGAAAACATTTTTCGTTTAACACATAAGTAGTAAAAATAGATACTATAAATCAAATGATAATATATCCAAAAATATATCATAAGTATAAAATCAGGTTATCAAATATCAAATACAAATCGCAAAATCTGCAACCCAACAACATCCCATTGCAGAGCTCTAACAATACAAAAGGAGAGCCCAGACAAAAAAACATCACTAAACAATAGACGTCTCACTAGTAATCAAGATGCAGAACGGTTGCCGAAGCCAAAATCTGTGAACCTGAGTTACAAGAATCAACATAGACATAAAAATAAAGGGGGTCAAGGCCCAGTGAGGAATAGCACTCCAGACCGCCTCACAAAGACTGTTTTGAAAATAATTCAAAACTACCACATGCAATATAGTATGATAAGTATATAAATAAATATATATACATGCTAATACATAGTAGCGTTCAAAATTAATTCCTAAACGTTCGCAAATAAAACAAACAGCAGGCACAAAAACTTGTCAAATACAGTTTCAGAGTCAAAACACATATCGTATATATGAGACCATATCAAAGGTGTGCATCTGGCACTAAACAAAGGTGATGCGGACTCCACTACTTATCACTAGCAAATCGCGTGTTGGATCAAAACACATGGTTACCGACATCCCTGGTAGCTAGCATTTCTCAAAGCATTGGTATACCAAATGCCACTACTATCCGTAGCACGGTGCCCCATATCAGAAGACAAAACCAAGTTATACTATTGCATAGTATAAAATCGTAAGCATTCCAAACAACATCAAAACAAAAAGAAGATATATAATACATATATATCATTTTCAAAACAAAATACTGATTATTAAACGCATAACCAGTTTATTAGTTAAGCCAATCCTCGGATTAGTCCAAATTCAGAATACCATGTCCAGCATATCAAAAACAATAATAGAACTTTCGAGACAAAGCCTATATGTCTGAAGCTGCTATTCATTTACCTAGAAATCCAAGCGCAAAATGTTAGTCAAGCCCCACTCGTCGGTGGCTGGTCTCGCTGACAGGAATATGAAACTGAACAAACAAGTATGTATTAACAGATATATCGGACATCAATCAAAATACAGTACTGTGGCAATACCAAATGCTATGCAATGCAAATGCGGACTCTCAAAGATCCAAAAACAGTCCATATCAAATGATTATCTATCACTTTGGACCCAAAATTCAAAATCTATGTAAAATTTTAGTTTTACCAATGTAAAATTACATTCTAGTCTCTAAGACCTAAAAAATTCCAAAATAGTCCTCAAACTATTCTAGACTAGCTAACTAGCTTTTCCAAATAGTTGGAATCCTCAAATAAGTCTCCGAACTCTCAGAAATAGCGAGACAAAAAATTACAACTTTGGTCCCTCAGAACCTTGGCTCACCCGAGTAACCCAATGGGCTTACTCGAGTGACACCCCAATAGTGGCTTACTCGAGTAAGCCAAATGCTCACTCGAGTAATGCCCTGTTCATGGCTTACTCGAGTAAGCCACATGCTTGCTTGAGTAAGGCCCTTGCCTAGAATTTTCTAATCTTGACCAAACTCGATATAACTGATCAAAATTAATACCAAACACCCACATTGGCTACAAACAACCTCCTAAATACGGATCTACATTGAAACCCATCTGGACAACTCGAAATCATCACAAATCAATCTAAACCAAATGGTGTCAAACCCATTAATGAACATACTTGGTTCTTAGGATTTCGAGCTATCTCTAGGGGTTTCTAGACTCCAACACCCCTATTTAAGAAACCTTAATAACCATTCTAACATAAACTACACCAAACTGAACCTATGAACATATGTTCAAAACCCTAATATGAACAATCTTACAAAATGAGAAAGAGAAATGTCTAGAAGCTTAATCTTACCTCAATGATGTTTAGGAATGAAGGGGAAATAAACAAAATGACTCTTGGATGGTTTGAGAGTGTTTTGAGTGAGGAAAAAGTGTTGAGTTCATTTTTGAAACAAGGGCAAAGTCGCAAACTTGCTGATACGCATCAACAATGCACGTTATGCCTGTGTAACTCACGCTGATCATGATGAAAATGATGTTAAGACGCATTAACGAGGATACAAGGTGTGTAGATCATCCATTCCAGAAGAAAAAAATATTAGATGTTCATCAAAGCGTGTTAATGAGGATACAAAGCACATTATACACTTGCAGAGTGAATCAAGGCATGTTGAAAAGAAAAATGTGAAACCTTTGATGAACTTCTCTACGCACGTTACAAAAGGTACAATGCACGTTGACGGGATTCGAATGACAACAAAGCCAAGACCCTCATTGGGATTTGAATTTGAATATTCCCTAACACGCTGATGTGGATTAAAGGTGCGATTTTGAAATGAAGTCGACAACGCACATTGCAAAAGGTACAAAGCACATTGAAGAATGACTGGGTTAATGTGCATCTTCTGGAGCAAAGATCAAAGCCCGTAGAACAAGCCACAAGACAAGTTGACATATGGCCAACACACATGGTGTACAAGTCACGCAGATGCCAATCCAGTCAAGGCAGTGGCTACTGGAGTTCTAGCAAGGCACATAGAATGGCTATCAAGACACGCAGAACTCAGTTGGACTAAATTTTAATGTGCGTAGATGATGTACAGTGCTTGTTGTTTAAGGTGACATCAATTAAAATAGAATTCTTTTATTCTCTCACAATGGCTACTTCGAGGCTCCAATGGCTATATCTTTAAGAGTGACTATAAATAGACGTAGCAGAGTAGAAGGAACACAAGAGAGTCATTTGCTACACATTTCTATTATTGTTTCTCTCATTTCTACCTTTCTAACACATTTGAGCTATTTACTTGCTATCATACTATTGGGTGTTTGTGAGATTTAAATCTGTTATATTTTTGGGTTAATTTTGTATCAAGCAAGTTGTTTGCTTGGGGTAGAAAAGTTTGTTGTAAGCCTATAGAAAACAACATTGTAGAGGTTTGTTGTGAACCTAAGTATAAAGCAACATTGAGAGAGGTTTGTTGTGAACCTATAGAAAACTACCTAGTTGGCCTTGGAGGTGTTGAGCCAGAATTAACCTCGTGTATTGGCCTTGTTGGATTGAGCCATAATCAATCATTATAGTGGAAATCCTAAATGGTGAGACTTAGATAGTGGATGTAGGCATCAAGTTGGCTGAACCACTCTAAATCTTGGTGTTGATTTCACTCTTACATTTAAATTTGCTTCCGCTCCATAAACGTTATCCAAAGCATAGACCAAAATTCTCCAACAAAACGAGATTGGAACCGAATGAGTTGAATGTGGGTATATATAGACCATTTCATGCTGAAATGAATAGCTCACTCGAGTGACAGGCCATCTCACTCGAGTGACACACCCCTTACTCGAGTAACACATTCCCAGGTGTTCATCGTGTTCATCCAAAAACACAGCTCACTCAAGTAACCAACTGGCTCAATCGAGTGATCCATGCCTTGTTTCACTCGAGTAAGACCAAAAGGCTTACTTGAGTAATCCATGGTCCATATAACTCGAGTAACATAAGAACACTTACTCAAGTGACCCCTCTCAAAACCTCAATTCACCAACTCGACACTCGTATCGATTAAGATCAAAATAGAGCTAATTGGAAAGCTACAGAGAACTGTATGGGAATCTGACGGTGTATTACACACGCAACACAATAAAATTGATTAAGAAATATGTATTTACCTTTTTAACTTGTAATGCAGAATGTGAGGATGCTGTTGTGCTAGAGTCCTAGATGCTGTAAATCGCGAACGTCCTCTATCAGTATCCACATGAATGAACTACCTAGTAGGATAGGTGTGCTAGCACCTTTTCAGAGAGCACTCTTTAAACCCTAGAAATTTCTCTCTTGGTTTTGGTGGCTCTAAAATGTTTTTTTGGACTAATGTAGATTTAATAACTCTATTTATAATAACAGTCTAAGTCTACAAAGCCACCCAACCCTAGTTCAATCCTTGTAGGATAGGATTTATTTAATTTTAAATGAATTTAAAATTAAATTGTCCATCGAATTTAATACGTCAATGAAATTACAATTAAGTTAATGGATGCACAAATAATAAATGGGCCAAAGAGAGTGCTAAATTGTTTCCCACTATGACTCGTTCTAGCGTGTGACCTTGTAGGTCCGCAAAATATTGGCAGTAGGCCCAACTCTCATTTTAAGCCTACAAGTCATAAATGACCTCTAGCAAGACATTATGACTACCCAAATTGAATGAATTTGATAACTCGACCAAACATAATCCACAATACGATATTTAGTCCTTTTGTCCAACGATATCTCGATTAAGCATAAAACATGGATCATGTCATCTTTATATAGCTTAATCAAACATTTATTGATTCCCAAGTAGACTGACCAAACGAATGATATTGACAAACCCTATTAATTTCATTCGAGCATGGCTATGCATTTTATCATACCTACTTGTCAAGTGACCAAGAGATATCTCACTAGAAAAAGAGTGGGACAAATTGCTTCATTGTTACTCACATTCCTCCACATGATTTATAACATGCCCAATTATAGTTTGTATTACCATCCTGTTAAAGATGATGTTGAACTATATCAAAACATGAAGTTCCTCATGTAGGAATCTATGTTGAATCCATGTCAAAGGACTCAAATATCATTATTGCAATGAAAAGTACTGATGACCTAGTCCATATAGTATTCTCATAACGGGTCATACCAATATCATATTCCCAACAAGTATTTATGTTCGAAGTGACATCCCATGTCAATGATTAGTAAAACATGATCATCCCTCAAAATGATTACTAGCCTTGCTTCATTATCATTTCCATGATAATGAGTGTCCATGGACAATCTAGAATAATATTCTTTCACCTTAAGATTTTATTGTCAAGTCACGCACTTGATGACCTAAGACAAAATTAACTATTCATGGATAATTTTATCAATTTATAAAATTATAGAAAATAACATGATAATATAATGAAATGCCTCATATATTAAATAAAAATATAAATGACAAAGTTCAAGCAATTGAGCTAGAGTATATCACTAACAATCTCCCACTTGCACTAAGCCCAATTGGGCATAAACTGAATACCCAATGACCTGGTATGACGATCATGCGTTGGTTGTGGTGATGGCTTATTCAAAGGATCAATGACATTGTCATTCGTATCAACTCTTCATATCTTGACATCTACCCAGTCAATGATCTCTTGAATAAGGTGGAAACGTTTGAGTATATGTTTGGATCGCTGATGTGACCTGGGCTCTTTAGCTTGGGTAATGGCCCCATTATTGTCACAATAGAGGTCTATTGGGTTTGAAATTCTAGGAACAACACCCAGACCTGCAACAAACTTCTTGATCCAAATTTCCTCTTTGGTTCCATCTGAAGCAGCTATGTACTCGATCTTTGTAGTAGAATCGGTTACGGTGTCTTGCATGGAACTCCCCCAGCTCATAGCACCTCCGTTTAAACAAAACACAAAACCTAACTGCAATCTAAAGTCATCTAAGTCAGACCGGAAGCCATAATCTATGTAACCATTTACTACTAGCTCACCTTCTTGTCCACCATACACCAAGAAAACATCCTTAGTCCTTCTTAAGTACTTAAGGATATTCTTGAATTTTGTCCAGTGTTTCTCACCTGAATCTGACTAGAATTGATTTGTCATGCTCAAAGCACATGAGTCATCTGGTCGGGTTGAAAGCATGGCATACATGATAGAACCAATGGCTGGAGCATATGGAATTTTTCTCAAGTGCTCTCCTCGTCCCTTGTGGTAGGGCATTGAGACTTGTTGAGATTAATTCCATGAGACATTGGTAAGAATCCCCTTTTAGAGTCTTGAATGCTAAACATTTTTAGCACCTTGTCAATGTACCTAAGTATTTCATTGAAAAACATCTCCCTAATCAAGACTTGACATTCTACAAGGTAGGAATGTCATTTCCAATGACTAGAATGTCATCCATATAAAGCAATAAGAAGGCAATTGTGCTCCCACTAACCTTCTTATATATATTAGGCTCATGTTCATTTTTGATGAAACTAAATTCCTTAATTGCCTCATCAAAATGAAGATTCCAGCTCCGTGAAGCTTTCTTTAATCCATAAATGGATCTTTGAAGCTTACACGCCTTATTAGGATGTTTAGGATCGAAAAAACCCTCTGGTTGTGTCATGTACACATCCTCGAGTAGGTTTCCATTAAGAAACACTGTTTTGACATCCATTTGCCAAATTTCATAATCATAGTACACATCAATGACAAGAAGAATCCTAATAGACTTGAGCATAACGACTGGTGAAAACGTTTCATCATAGTCAACACCATGAGTTTGTTTGAAACCTTTTGCAATATCTCGAGATTTGTAGTTCATATCGTGTTTGATCTTATGAAACCATTTACAATCAATAACCTTTGCACCTTCAGGTGGATCAACCATAGTTATTATACATTGGTTACATCTTAGATTTCATGGCTTGAACCCATTTTTCAGAATCTAGGCTCATCAATGCCTCTTGATAAGATGTTGGCTCATTTTGATCCACAAGTATTGAAATTTTATCATCAGTGATGAGAAATCCATATCTCTCAGGCTCATGACGAATCTTACCAGACCTATGAGGGCCTTGTGCTAGTGGTACCGACTCAACAACTTGTTGTGACTCTTGTTCAACTTTTATGAGCTATTTTATGACAACTTGTGGCTATTGAATTTCTTTATGATATATCTTAATCCCATTGACTCTTTTAGAAATGAACTCTCTTTCTAAATAGACACCATGATGAGCAATAAACACTTTGTTCTTAGATGGGATGTAAAAATAATGTCCTCTTGTTTCATTTGGATATCCAACGAAGAAGCACTTATCAGCTTTGGGTGATAACTTTTCTAAAGCTAAACATTCACATATGCCTCACAACCCCAAATCTAGAGAAAAGATAAACTGGGAAGTTTCCCTCTCCATATCTCATATGGCGTTTTCTCAATCGTTTTTGATGGAATTCTATTAAGTAAGAATGCAACAATTTCTAGCCATATCCCTAAAAGGCTAATGGAGTACCTGTCCGACTCATCATCAATCAAACCATATCCAATTAAGTACGACTTCTCTATTAAGACACACCATTCCATTGAGGCATTCCTGATGGATTAAGTTATGAGACTATCCCATATTCCTTAAGATAATAGTCGAATTATTGGTTTAAATATTCACCATCTCAATCAGATCAAAGAGTGATAAACACTTATTTATACATGTTGTGGTGTTTGATTATATATTGTTTTAAATATAAATTGCGCGTTTCTCATATGTTTTGGTACTTTTATGGTTTGAGTTGTGTTTTGTAGGTTGATTGATGATGCTTTTGATGGAATTGGGCAAGAACGAGCCAAAACTGAGCGAAAACGACGATTTTTAGGCTTTCAGGACAAGACACGGGCATTGCATGGAAAGACAAGGCCATGGTGGTGTCCGTGTGTTGGTCTGGATCGTACAAACATGAATTTAACTGAAGACACAGACATAAATTGCAAGACATGGGCGTGTCTTTCCCGTGGCTTTCCAGAGAGTGTTTTTTCGGGCTTTTTAAGCCTTGGAACGAACCCTAGCAAGAGGGGCCGCCATTATACATCAAAAGAATGACTCTTTGAGAGGGAAAATCATGGGTTTTTAGCAAGATATTGCTTCCAGAGTAGAATTTACATCAAGATGAAGAATATTACTCAAAAAGGATTGGAAGATCTCATCATGGGTTCTCTTTCTCTCTCTAGATTTTCTTTGAATCTTGTTGTATTATTCTCTTTGATTATGAACTAATTATTTTGATGCATCTAGATGTGATGAACCATAGGACATATTTGTGATTGAGATTGTGTTATTTCATTCATTTATTCAAGGATTGATGATTCATAGATGATTTATTATGGTTATTGTTGAATTGGTTTTGGATCCACATTGATTTGACATTGATTCATGCGTGGGTAATCAAGAGATTTCTTGTATGATTAGATCACTTGTAGATGAAAGGATTTGCATGCAAACCTAGAGATATGTTGACATAATTCCTTCGGATTAGGGTCAAAACTAATAGTGAAATTCATAGAACGATAAAGCAACGATAGAGGTTTTAACTAGGAAGAGATTTTAGTTAATCAACCTAGGCATTAGACGTTAGCTAACTCGAGAGAGAGGTTAATATATCAAAGGAATTTCCATGGTCCAATTTACTTGAATGAATGTTTGAAGAACACGTTACCTTAGCTTAGAACGCTCTAGGGGGATTCAACATCTAGATGCTACTTTTACATCGATTGCCTAAGTTAATTCTCTTGTGTTGTTTGTTCTATTGCTTGACAATCGTTTGGTTTCATTAAACTTTATTTAAATTCAATCCATTCGACATTATAGGTTAGATAACAAAGTAAAAGAGAGTAACTAGTAATCATAGTCTCTGTGGAATACAACACTCGGTACTCAAGTCCACACACATACTATAGTCGATAGGTGCACTTGCCTTGAGTATGTAGGTGTAGACGAATGCTACCAAAGAGCTTTAATATTTTTCCAAGCTGATTTTGTACTTCATTGTTAAATAATTTGAACTTTTCAAATGATTCTAACTTGTGTTTCATTAGATAGATATAGTCATATCTACTAAAATCATCGATAAAAGTGATGAAGCACTGATAACCTCATCTGGAAATTGAGCTTATTGACCCACAAACATCTATATGTATAAGGCCCAATAAATCACTAGCCCTTTCATCATGTCCAGTAAAAGGAGCCTTAGTCATTTTGCCTAACAAACAAGATTCACATGTTTCAAATGATTCCAAGTCAAATGAGCCAAGAAGTCCATCTATATGGAGCTTTGAAATGCGTTTTTTATTCATATGGCCTAAACGATAGTGCCAAAAGTAGGTTGGATTCAAATCATTGGATTTAAATATCTTAGTATCGATGTTATAGATGGGCTTGAATTGTTCCAATTTTAGAACATAGAGACCATTGGACAAGTTAGTAGATCCATTAAACATGTCTCCATGGTAGATGTAGAAATTATTATTCTTAATAATAAAATGAAAACCATCCAAATCTAAACAAGAAACTGAGATATGTTTATGCTTACAGCAGACACATAATAATAATTATTTAATTGTAAAACAAGTCCACTAGGCAAAGCTAACTCATAAGTCCCTACGTCTAATGCAACAACTCATTGTCCATTTCCAACTCGTAGGTCTACTTCACCTTTAGCCAACGATCTACTGCTTCTAAGACCCTGCACATTCACACAAATGTTAGATCCACATCCAATATCTAATACCCATGAAGTAGTAGTAGATGAATTGAATTCTATAATAAAAAAACCTAAAGCAGTAGCCCACCTATGGTTCTTATTCAGATTTTCCACGTAAAGCTTGCAATTTCTTTTCCAATGACATGGTTCATTGCAGAAGAAGCAAACTCCCTCATTGGGTAGCTTGGGCTTCTTGGTCTTGGGCTTGGAATGTTCCTTGCCCTTACCAACATTGTTACCTTTGCCGTTACCTTTCTTTTTCATACCCTCTCCCTTTTGAACCATAAGAACATGGTTTGTTTTCTGAATATTTGTTTCAACATTCTTCAACATCCCATGTAGCTCATCAATAGACTTCTCCATATGGTGCATATTGTAGTTCATAACAAACTAGTCATAATTTTTAATTAAAGAACTCAAAATTAGGCCAGTAGCCAACTCTTAACTAATAGGAGCACCAAGTTTGTCGAGGTTATCTATGTAACCTTTCATCTTTAACACATGAGCACTTACCAAAGTGCCTGAAGTCATCTTACATGCATTCAATGCCTTATGGTTGCAAGCCTTTCTTGACGCGTTTGCTCTTGGAACATTTTCCTGAGATGCGCCATAATTTAAAATGCTTCCATTTCCTCAAATTGCTTCTAAAGCTTAGGGGTCATGGTGGCAAGCATAAGACAAGTCACATCCATCGAATCATTTAAATGCTTTTGATAAGCATCCTTTTCAGCTCTCGAGGCATTGTTTACAGGTTCATGAGGGATTTCCTATTCTAGGACATAAAGCTTCCTCTCTTGTTTGTGGACAATCATAAGATTTTGAGACCAATCAATGAAGTTAGTCCCATTGAGCTTTTCCTTCTCAAAGACAGATCGCAGAGAAAAGTTTGTAGTGTTGTTGTTTGATGCCATTTTTTACATACAAAAACATGCAATGTATTTAATAAATGAGGTCTTAAAACTCCCACTATTTTTTGTTATCAAATGAATATCCCTTTAATTCATTTGAAAAAAATCTTATAGTTCCTTACTGGGTCAAGATCCATATTTCACTTAATTTTAAGTTAGCTTTGGCTCAACACTTAAAAGTAAGTTATTTAGGTAGGAACTCTTTCCAATTATATCACATATAATTCTTCAATTTCCATGGGAATCAACATCATATGTCCCGACAAGTGAAATCCCATCTTATACCCTTAGGCTCAAAACCGTTTTGATAGCCTAGTTAAGTCTAACCATATTCAAACTTAGGGGTATCACCATTACCCTTCTCTTGTCTTCCTAAGATGACCTAATACACCCTGATTTAGCAGAACCTATATTATGGCAATTGAAGTATTGACAAGTGTTGAACTATGAAATGCATTTTATGACTAAATAGTTAGGTGAGGGATTAACATTATTTAGACATTATCAATACAAACGATTAGATATAACATCCATCGCATACATGCATCACATACAAGTGTATATATATATATTATTTTCGACGATGCATCTTCCTCTTCTACAATAGATTTGGGAAGACTTTCAAAACTTCCCATAGTCGTAAATATTCCTTTTACAAAACCAAGGTATTCAACCTCTGATCTTCCTAGTTCAAGGTTTCAAATGGTCGATTACTCTTCTAGGATTCAACAACCAATTTACACAACTACAACACCAAATCAAGAACAGGTCAAGGATAGTTCTCCTCCAACTTCTCCTACTTTTTCAGCAATAACTGAAAATATTTCAAATGAGTTAAATGTCTTGGAAAGTGAATTCCAATTCGATAACCAAATTTTCAAAGATGATTTTTATTCCCCTCACAATGAACAAAAAAGAATGTGTTTTTATAATTACTTTTTAAATAATAGACAAGAAATGCAAAAAGAATTTTACAATTTTGTTTCTAAACATAAGGTACAAATCATCTTCTTCGATTGGTTTGAATCATTTTATGCACAACAGAACAACATTACTTACCTATTTTCAAAAACCATTAATCCAATTACTACAATAAACAAAAAAAAAATTGGAACTTAACTGATGGCATAACCATCCAAGCTGATCATCCTCCTTTGCGAAATTTAACCATTCAGGTTAGTGATCAATCCATTGATTTTTAACCTTACAAAATCCCTAAAGAAAATGACTATGCCAATATCAAAAATATTGTTTCACAAAACAATTTTACAAATTCCAAACTCAATACAATAGGTCTACAACTTTCCCGTATGGAACAATAGATGCAATCTCCAACTATTACAATTTCTTCCTCTTCCTCTAACTCTACTTCCAAACATTTGGAAACCAAAAAACTTCCTATTTTCAAACCTTTCCAAATATCCAAAACTAGCCAAGAAGAACTTAGATGTAACAAAAATGAATTCCTTCAAGCTATCCAAAATCAACTTAGTCGGCTTGACCTTTTATCTTCTACTTCAAACCGTCCTCTCATCGAAGATACTATTGCACCTTCAAACATGCGTAGATCTGAACCACAAACTTCAGCTTCTTCAAGTAACCCTGTTGCTCAAAATACACCAAGCATCAACGTTCTTTATGATTACCCTAACCATTTCACACACCAAATAGAGTTTGAACACGACATTGTCCGACTTTACTGGCCACACTAACCATCATCTTCAAGAACCATGACAATGGCTGCCAACGCTTACAAAACCCAAACAAACACCTTCGATCGCGATATAGCAAAGTTCCTTATTACTGGGTTCTCTGGTCAATTAAAAGAATGGTGGGATTTCCATCTCAGCTCAACCGAACAATCAAATATTCTTGATGCCATTCAAATAGACGAAGATGGTCTTCCCATTTTAGATGAATTAGGAAATCCAATTCCAGATGCTGTTTTAGTACTTATTCGTACAATTTCTTTGCACTTTGTTTGTGATCCTTCTTAGATCAAAGACAAAAATATTGAACTTCTTTCCAACCTCAAATGCAAAAAACTGAGTGATTTTCAATGGTGCAAAACTCAATTCCTAACCAGAATTATGTTATGTGAAGACTTTAATCAACCCTTCTGGAAAGAAAAATTCATAGCAGGTCTTCCTCCTCTTATTGGTGAAAAAGTCAAAACCCGAATTAGGGAACAATATGGTGACCAAATTCCTTACTCCAATTTTACATATGGCCAACTCATTAGTTTTACTCAACAAAAAGGTCTTAAAGCTTGTTGAGATTTACAATTCCATAGGAAACTACAAAAATAAATGAACAAAACTGGTACCTAGTTAGGTGCTTTCTGTACCATGTTTGACATGTCCAAAGATTGTTGCAATGATTGTAGAAAACACCCTTCAAAGAACTCTAAAGCCCACAAATTTCAAAACAATACATCCAAAGCCTCCTATAGCAA
>CAODLS010262118.1:0-36044 GCA_948243855.1 Flueggea neowawraea
AAGTTTCGGTTTTTCTCACAACGTTAGGTATACTTCTTGACACCAAACTTTCTGTTTTGTACATGCATGTTCTTGGGTGGTTTCTTTTTGTTTTGGTTGGACTAATAACCTTAAAAGACTCATAAGAAACCCAACACATATTACACTATTTATAAATGTTTGTTTAGCATCATATTGAGTTAGTATATTTATAAAAAAACAAAAAACAATTCTACAACTCTTCAAAAATACCCTTGTGTTAGACAACCATCTCATTTTTGTTCATTCAATTCCAATTTTATAAACAATAATCACTCTGCACAGTAATTAAGAAAATGTAGTTTTAGTAGTTATATTCATTAAATTTTATAATTTTTTCCACTTATTCCCTAATAGTTTTCCAAGAACAATACCTAACAATTAATATCCATTAGACTCAACAATTGAAATTAGTTAAAAGCAATATTGTAATTTTGCTAATAATTAGTGGAATTAAAAAAAGTGTGTATATATTTTGATACTGTCAAAATAGAAAATGTATCTATAATATTAAGATGAAGGGAGTATTTTTTTTAATTAAATAAAAAAGGGGCACCGATGACTAATTCATAATCTACGTAGTAATAAATTGGTAAGTAAGAACACGGCAAAATTCAATTCTAGCAGTAATGACAATTTTAATAGAAAAGAAACAAATTAGAAAAATTTGAATTAACTATTTTCATTTAAAAATAAAAATATCTCTATAGGAGCAAAATTGACAAATTTGATAATAATTCAATCCACCAAATCTGCCATAACACAATCTACTTCTGCAATCTACCAATTCAACTACCTCAAACAAACACACCCTAATTTTCAAAGAGTTCTCCAAACTTGATGAATTGTATCTCACTAGTTAAATTAATAATTAATAGCTCGAATTTTTGTGTTTAAATAGGGACATCATGTCACAATATTATATAACTACTATTTTTATAGGGTTAACTACACAAATACACAACAAGAAAGACAATTTTCATAAATGACACATGTCAAAAACATGCCAAAAATAATAACAAGGAATAAAATATTCACAAATATCATAGTTTTATCTCGTGTTAGAAAATAGACTACGTGCTGACCACACTATTTTGACCAGTGAAAATGGCACGACCCGTTCCAGGACTATAATCGGCGTATGAGGCGAACCGTCTATGAGAGCCCGGCTCATCTCGCACAAGCCTCAAAGTATAAAACTTCTACCCAAATTCATATTCAAATAAATGAATAAGCAATATCAAATAGAATTTTAAACCTCTTTTAATAAGGTAAAATATTTCTAATATTAAATACAGAAAATATGTCAAATTAAATACATTTAAAATATCAAAAACACGAAACAAAATCCACAGACAACCTGATGTGGAGTATCTAACAAAACATACAAACTGGGACCTGAACATAGGGGCACTCACTGCCACATCAACAACGCCTCATTGAGCTGAAGGTCAACCTAAAAATAGGAACAACAATAAATAAATAAAAGGAAGGGGATAAGAACCCAGTAAGGGATAACACTCCAGATTCCCTCATTTGTGCCTCACAAAAACTGTTTTGAAAACAGTTCAAAAATATCACATATAGGTATCAAAAGGTATACATACATATACATGCTACATACATAGTAGGTTTTTAAAGATACGTTTCAAAAACGTTAGCAGCCAAAGCAAATAACATGCACTAAAACATTCAGGAACTAAGCAAAATATTGCATGCATGTTTTCAAAATAAACCAAAGCCGAGATACTTCCAAAAACAAAGTGAAACTCTTCGAAAAATATTTTATCTTAACAGATGTCCCAAAAACAAAAACCTTTTTAAGTTGTACCAAAAATTTCATAACAAAAATAAAAAATCCTTTCAAACTGTTATCGAAAATTTTACGAAACAAAGCTCAAAAACCTTTCTAGTTTTTCTAGAAATTTCAGAGTCAAAGGGTTGTCACGTAGGCATAATAATAATAATATTATTATTATTTACAAAAACATAATATCGCGGATAAGAGACCAAAAACAAAGGTGTAACATGTGTGGTCTCTGCCACAATCCAAGTGTATCATAAGCGGAGTCTTTGCCACTAATCCAAAACAAATCATGTATCAGATCAGGACAACATGACTACCAACAATCTTGGTAGCTGGGTTATATCAAAGCATTAGTATACCAAAGGATATGTACCCCATAGCGTAGATGTCTCGTCTTCAAAATAGATATATAGTATAATTAAATCCAAAAACAATCGGTCATACGACCGAATACATCAAAAAACAAAGGGGAATATATAAGATATAACTTATATATCGAAGTCCAAAAATGAATTACTGATTTTCAACTCAAATTCATAAATTAAATATATACATATATTTTTCAAAAAAAATATCAGAAAACGGTTGTAATATAACATTACTAAAACAAACTTCATGCAGATACAGAATCAAAAACAGAGAGTTATATACAAAAATATGATTTTTATCAAAAATCAAAAACAGAAGTCAAAATCAAAAACAAAGATCAGGAATCAGAAACAGTGTGAAAAACATATGATATATGTTTCTCAAAAACATCAGAAACTAAGAGTTAAGTATAGTGTACATAAACAAAGTATGCAAGCCAGAATCAAAACAGAGAAAGAGTGTATACACACACACACACACACACACACATATATATATATATCAAATTTCAAAAACAAAGTTTTGAATATTAATTCACAAAATCAGATTATTAATTTAATCAATCCTTAGATTAGTCCAATTTCAGAATATGTGTCGAAACACAACAAAAAAACAAATATAATTTCGAAATACAGCCTATATGTCTGAAGCTGTCATCCACTCATCTGGATGTCGAGCTACCAAACTCCGAATCACTGACCACCGGTCGATAGCTGGTCATCTCGAAAATTGAGCTAAAATAGAGTATTTTACAAACGTATCAAACACGGTGACTGTAGCAATACAGAATATGCATGAAATATAAATGCAGACTCAAACACCATCGGTGTTAGAAATCCTATTTCAATTGAGAATCTAACGCTCATCGAAATTCAAACCTTGATGAAAAATTACAATTCAGTCTCCAAAAATTTCAGAATTTACCAATAAATTTCCAAAGTATTTCTATTATCAAATTAAACCTCAAAATATTCAGAAACTATATTTTAAAAATATCAAGTTTAGCCCATTTGAAAAATTACATAAAAATTCCTCCTATCAATTCAACCAATAAAAATCAGTTTCAAACACCCATATAAGTCGATCTCAACCTCAGGAACTCAAATCTATGGTTGGTTTCTAAAAAAACAACTCAAAATCATCAAAAAGCTTCACAAACCCGAACCAAACCCTAGCTCGATCAATAAATCATCAAATATTTCAAACCCATGCTCAATCTAGGTATTTCTAACCTGAATCTATCATAAACAAACAATATCTAACTCTTAAACCAGTAGAAACTTCAAATCCTCACCCAATATGCAAATTCAGCCAAAAAAGGGATTTCGAGATTAATGTATAAAAATGATGAAATAAGAGGAATGAAAGGACTATCTTACCTCAAACAATGATCATATAACAACCTTTAGCATCCATATCAATAGAATCACTCAAAATCAGAAACCCTAAATCAAATCAGACCAAAATGAGATTTTGAAATTAGAAGCATGAAACTGACGAAATGAAGAGGTTGGAAGCTCGATCCTCTAGAGATGTTAAGGAATGAGGGAGATAGAATAGGAGAGAGAATTAGATGAGTTGAGAGTGATTTGGAGTGAAAATGAGATGGAATGACGAAGGAGTTGGGTGATAGGGTGTTTATAAAGACAGACGGATCGAAACACACCGTTTCACTGATTTACAGAGCTAACGTACGTTATATCCCAAGAGAACATACATTGTGAGGTAACTACATACGTTGCAATACATACAGAGTGCGTAGTCGAGGTTAGAATTGCATCCAAAAACTTATGTTGTGCTTGATCAACGTCTATGGACTTCATTCTACGTATGTTGATGGCCAAATTAGCTCACTAATCATCACAGATCATGCTCTACGTGCACAGAACTCCCTATAATGCTCTACAACGCACGTAGATGGCCTACATAGCTCACCAACCAACCTGAATCATGCTTAACATGTGTAGATACCCTTGCTAATCACGTAGATGGCCTCCAGCAAGCTCTACGGGAGCAAAATCACACCTCAAATGTGTTTTTAACTTAGAATCATAAATCTCATCACCCTCGGGACCTAAAAACACCCAAACTTACATAGATAACATCTTTAAACATTCTTAAACATCTTCAAACACCCTAAACATCACCTCAAATATTCGAGTATCAAATTGAATAGGAACTAAGATCATTTGAAATCGAATGATGTTCCACCAGAGACTTCATCGGAATTGGTCAAAATACTACAGAGAATTGATCAGAATGGGAGGGATATTACAAAAAATGAGCACAATCTAAGAACAATACAAGTACAAACTAGTACAACAAAAAAATAAGAACAAACACCAACAAACATGGTGTTGGTCACACTCTTTTGACCAATGAAAATGAGTACAATTCGAGAATAACACGAGTACAAACTAGTACAATAACAAAATGATAACAAACATCAATAAAAATGTCACTGACCACACTCTTTTGACCAATGAAAATGAATACAAAAAGAGAATAATATGAGTATAAACCGAGTACAACAACAAAATAAGAACAAAATGAGAACAAAAATCAACAATAGAGTACGGTTTATTTAAAAATTGTTGATTACACCAACAGATGCCTACAAAAAATAAGGACAAAATGACAACAAAACAAGTATAGAAGGGAAAAAAATTAGTACAACCCATAAATATTAAGAATTGGTAGCTTAATAGTTTCTTTATTATTCGATAAAATTACTAGTACAAAACAAGTACATTTACAAAAAAATGCTTACATAATAAGTACGAGTTATTTAAAACTTATTGATTACACCAACAAAATACTTACAAAAAAATGAGTACAAACGAGAACAATATGAGTACAATCTATTTTTTCCATTTTGAAGCTGCAAAACCCTAGCCGTCAACCTTTCAAAGCATCGCCTTTCCACCACTATGTACCATAATCACCATCATTACCACCATCTACCTCCACCATCCTCAAAATTACTAAGCAACTCATCTACCATTGGCGCCAAAACAATAAACCCACCACCACTAAAACAAATTTTCCACAACAAAAAACCAATTTAATCACACATTAAGAAGCAAATGATGCGCACAAACAAAAAGAAGAAGATAAGAGAAAAAAAAACGAGAAGAAAAAGAAGAAGAGAAGAGAAGAGAAGAGAAAAGAAGAAATGGACAAGGCATCAGACGAGGCGAAAGAAAAGAAGATGAAGAGGAGGAGAAGCAAATGAGGCAACGAACAGAAGGAGAAAAGGCAACGTACAAGCTTGAGGGAGGAAAAAGAGTGTAGAGAGAGATTGAGCGAGGGAAAGAGAGAGTGTAGTGAGAGAAATCATGACATAAAGTGAGGAGAGAGAAACTAACAATTAGAATGTTGTATATTGTGTCAATTGTGTAATTTTAATAAAAATGTTCCAAAATAGAAAGTATGATCCCCTTGAGTTGTATTTGTGAAATGATAATGATAAAAAATGATATGGGGTGTAATTTCCTCAATTTTATAAAGAAAATCAACCCATAATTTCTAAAAAATTGTTTTTAGAAAACAAAAAACTAGCCTATAATTTAAGATGAATAAAACACAAGCCTATTATTTTAATACGAATGGAGTATATATTTAAAATGTCATAATTGACTTTAAAATTTTGAGGTACTAAAAATTAATTATTTTTGTTAGTTAATTATTTTATTTTAGTTCCATTCAAGACAAAATTTAATTAAACTGTACATATGAATATATAATCTTATTTCAATAAACTTTATAAATAATGAAAAATAAGTGCTATAAGTATCCATCTCTAGCTAACTTTGAACATTAATTTATTTGCTACCTGTTTTTCATTTAAAGATGATACAATAAAACCTCTATATAAGAATAGTTTTGGAACCAAACTAATTGTATTTTAATTGAGAGGTTATAATTAAATAGAGGTATTGGTACAAAAAAATTTCATAACACCTAAAAGTATCCACTTTAACAACAATAACACTAAGAATTCCCTAATAATTATTAGGAAAAATAATTTCTGAATCCCTCAGATTTACCCTAATTAGTAAGTAAGTCCACAAGTTTCAATTTTGTAGCATACATATCCTTGAGCTTTAGAAGTGGGTTTTGTTTAAGTCTTTCCGTTAGTGGACCGTCATTGATTCGTTAGTAAGTTAATGACGTGTTGTCTAGTTCACTTAAAATAAAAATTTTAAGAAAAAAATGCCCCTGAACTTATTTTAACATACCAGATCGCATATGAACCCTGATTCCCTAATTCTTTCCTTTTCTTCTGCTTCTTTTCTACTTGGCCACAACTTCACTACTTTGAAATGTCTTCATCCAACTTAGTTCTTTCAAGCACGGATGAAGCAAGGTTTTTAAATATTAATTGCAAATGCAACAAGAGGGCAAGGGTGAAAATTTTGGAGTTAAAAAGCAACCCCGACAGACTATACTATTGTTGTGAAGATAATGTTTGTGGTACTTGGCTTAGGTGGGGAATTCCTGTGAGAAAATCTGAAGATGAAAGTCAGAGGAATGAAGCTTTTTGTAATAAAGAAATGGTGGCACATGTTCTTCACAAGATGGATGGGTGCAACAATGAAGTGGAGAAATTGAAAAAAGAGAATAGAAATCTTGCCAAAAAAGTGGAAAAGTTGCAACACACTGTTAATTGTGTTAAGTTAGCAGTAATTGTTGCGTTTGTTTTGTTTGTAGTTGTTCTTATGAGAATGGGTTAGGAAAAAAAAAGATGACGAATGTGGTACTGTAATTTTGGAATATGCAATGTTGCATATTAGTACTTATGGCTTTAATTGATGTGCAATTTCGTTTTTCTGGTTTTATTAATTGAGCATTTTGGGTTCTTTTTCAGTAGCTATATAGCCTTTTTTTTGTTCTTCCATCTACATTACTTGAATGAAATGATCTTTAGTTGAAAATGACTAAAAAATATTCTATAAATTTATGTTCAATCATGTAAATCATCTATTAATTAAAGTCCAAAGCCAACAACACATGTTGTAATAAAATTAGTTTGTTAATTTTGAGTGTTTCTAAAATGCTCAACATACTTGAGCACCTTATCCTGTACAAAAGAAAGAAAGCACTATACTGGGTTCTTTAAAACAAAATGCTCGATTTACAAGAGCCTAAAATCTAAGTTTTGCCAACACTTATGTCCAAAATATTGACAAACAAAAATGACCCAGGAAAGACAAAATAATACATATGTCCCAAATATTTCCAACACTAAGGCTGTGATGCACTCGCACGAGCACATTTGTTGGCGTGAGCTGTCCTTGCACATGGCTGTGATGAACTTCCAGTCACATTAGTGTTTGCTTCCTAGCATATAAACAAAAGAAAAATTGAGTATATAAATACAATTCTAAGCACATAAAGACAAACAAATATATAATGTTATACCTTCTTCTTCTTCTATTGAGTTTTTTTGGTACTTCCACTCTTAGCAACTTTTTTCTTTCTTCCTTGTGATGCTGGTCCTCCTTGGCAACGACGTTTGTTGTGACCAAGTTCTTTGCACAGAGGACACCTGTGAGTGTTCAATCTCTTCTTAGCAGTAGCCGGTTGCTCATCCTTCTCCTTTTTCCTATTCACCTTAGGATGTCCAGGTCTTCTCTTCAGTATAAGAGGGTCGAAAACTATGTCATTGTCACGAGGATCTAGGTCATCTTAAGGGATTGGGTGAATAGGCTCTTCATAGGCTACTAGATAAGACTTCACACTGTATAAAGAGTGGCAGTAATTTTCCAACCTTTCCCTCTTGTAGTAGACACAGAGAACAACATGTCTACAATGCATTTCACTGATTTGCCATCACTGACAACTGCATTCCCACTTAGGTAAGTTAACAACATACTTGTAATTCCAAATTCAAATTCATCTCTTCTGCTCGAAAACAATTTGCAGTAACGAGCTTGCTGAGTTAGTTGATCAAGTCTCTTCTTCGTTGCTTTGGCGGCTTTGCCTTGCCAGGTAGTTGCAGTTCCATATCGCTTATGCCATTTCACCATGAGTTTTATCCATATGATGTCAATAAACTTGATAATTTGTTTGTGTCTGAAATTGTTGATCCAACTGTTGAATGACTCACACATGTTGTTTGTTAATTCTCCACTCTTGCTTCCAATCCAAAATGCATGTCTTGCCCATTGATGTAATAAGTTTGCCATCAACCAATTGTAAGCATCTTCATTGATCTCTTTCAACTTACCCATATGCTTTTTGAACTCATATTCATTTGTTGCACCATAAGCTCTCCAAAACAGCTCCTTAACAGCCTTCAATCATGTCCACAAGGCTTAAATATTAACTCCTAACAGTCCCAGCACGTGACCCAGTGCAAATAAGTCAGCCCAGTCCTCGCACCTTCTATGTCATGGCCATGTTGTAATGTAGTTAATGCCAAAATGCACAAAAACATCACCAATTCTTCATGTTTCACCAACTATCCACCCTAACAACCGAAGAAGCCAATAAGACATAAAACATATGAATAATAACAAGTTATAATGCAAAACAGACATAAAATATAACATAAAATATGCATGAAATGCAACCTATCAATATGTCCACTCCCCTGGTCAAAATGGAGAACAGTCTCAGACTCAGTTAGCTGAAGCACATCTGCTGTATGGTGGAAATACTAAATTTCCTTCTATTATGAGAATTTAAGAATAAACACATAAGAATTTGATGTACACGAATAATTCAAATTTAACAATGGCGCTTAACAATGGACTAAGACACAATATGAATCGACATTGTACTTCCTTCCTAGTCACCCAAATTATTCCATTTCATCTATTCTCAAACCCATCCTTACTCCTTCACCCATTCGTGGTCTCATTATACTTTCAATTTTCCTCATCAACAACAATGACAACAACTACATATTATTCACAATCTATTAACTCCATATCAACTTCTCAATTCAATCATCATCATTAACAAATATTCACAATAATTTCTTATCATAAAATTCTACAAAAAAAATCCATAATAAATCACAAATCACCTAAATTTCTTCAAGTCTCATCTTACCCACTGAAAATTGGCCCCAAATTGTTGAAATTCACTGCTGGAATCGGAAGAAAGTCTCACCAAAAAGTCACCACAGGTTGCTGGAATCTTGCCAAAAAATGGATCACCAACTCAAATCTATAGATCTCAATCAGAGGAGTCCAATGGTGGCAACCTTACGTCCTAACTCCTCCCCGTTTGTGAGAAATCGCTCAAAAACCGCCACGATTTCCTCCCTTGTTGCTGCCAGATTTCGGTGGTTGCACTATCTGCCACCAGTTGAAAATGAAATAGGAGGTGACAACGAACACGAGACTTTTAACGGATTATAGATTGGATACCCGGAACTCAAGTTATATTGTTTGGAAGTTCTCTCTCTAATACTGTGTTTGGGAGAGGTGTTTTGAGTGGAATGGAATGATTATGGGGGGTTTAAAAAAATGATATTTGTTTAGGACGAATAGAAGTGATTGATAGAAGAGTTTTGAAGGCTTTTGGAGGCTTAGTATTTGTATTGAAATTGATGAGGTTAATAACACTCCAATTTGAAATGTTACCGTAGGTTTTAATGAGAGGGGAGAGAAAAAAATTCTAAGATCAATTATATTCAAGCATTTTATTTTTATACCTATTTTGTCCTTAATAATTTTTTTTCACCCTAATCTTATGAAGTCTTTTTTTTTTCTCTCCTCACAAAACTTCACCGTGACAGAAAGAAAAAAACAAAAGGACGGCTAGTTATTTTCAGGTTCGTTTGGTTATTTGAGTCTGTATAGCATTCATTATTAATTTTGATTCTATGATTGTTTCTTGATAAAGGAAAATGGGTGCATGTTTTTTCAAATATTTTTTTGATTCTATGATTGTTTCTGACTTCGATTTTAATTTATCAATTGTTGACTTTTGGGTGTTGAATTGCTGGATAAAAATTTCTTGGTGTTGAACTGCCATGAAATAAAACAGAACAGAACAGAACATCACAACTCAGAACTGCAATTGATCATTTCAGCTAAAAATCCAAATTTCTAATTTCAAACAAGTAATGTAGTGATGTGTAGCCAAAAACAAAATCAGGCTTCTACAAGACATACTGCAAAAAATTACCTCTAGTTTTCCAACGTCACAGTGATGAATATATCTAGAGGTGTAATTAAAGAACTTGTAATTAAAGAACCTCTAGTTTTTTTTACTCACTTTAGCATATGAATCGAATTTCAGATTATAATCCTATACTTGCTTTCTCTTATTGATTAAGACGTAGCTTCATCAACAATAATTATTTTTTTATTTTATTATAGATGGAGGGTCAAAAGTCTTTTTTTAAAATTACAACACATATTTCACATATCAGTGGCATAAGTTGTTTGCATGATTATCTACTGGTATGCTTTAAAAAGACGGAAAAATAGCATTCATCTTTATCGCACTATAAGGTTAGAAGGAGAGGTTGTCAGAGATGAATTATTGTCTTCACTCTTGACTCCCGTTCACTGTCGTGCTATGATAAGAATGAGTCATAGTGCCTTCACAAGTTTGTGTTCAATGTTAGTTCAAGAAGGTGGTCTTCGGCCAACAATGCGAGCAACTATAGAGGAACAACTCGCAAAAATCACTTTATATGTTAGGACATAGTGTTACAAATCGAGAGCTCCATCTATTCTTTCGTCAATTTGGTAAGACTATCAGTCGTCATTTCCACAATGTCTTAAGAGCCCTAATAAATTTGGAAGATAAGTTTCTCAAACAATGTGATAATTCACAAATCCCTACACAAATTATGAACTGTAGTAGGTTCTACCCATATTTTAAGATAAAGAAAATTAAATTATTACAAAATACCTTTATATTTTATTATTATTAGTAAATGTATTACTAATAATAATTATAATGCTAGGATTGTGATCGATACCTTGCAAGTGCACGAGGATCAATGCAGTAATAAAAACCTAAGGAGTATTCCTAAGGTGTCGAACCCACAGGACGGAACTAAATGTGATCACTTCTTGAAATAAAATAAACACAAGAGAAATTATATTTTTGGTATTTTTATAATGGGAAACACGAAATTAACAAACAATAATAAAATAAACGTTAGGACCTTCGAGACTCGACCAAGACTGCTAATTACTATATTTATTAACGGGTTATGGGATTGAGTGTTCTCTCGCTATTATCACCTAAAATCTCTTTCAAGTTCATCTAGGCTATGTCTACATTTATTAGGAGGGTTCTTTCGGCCTCACCTAATAAAACTAGACTCATTATACTCTCTTAGGAATTTCATCGAATACCTTGTAGGCAAGAATATGTCTATTACTTAACAAGTTTAATGCATGTTAACCTCATCTAGCCTTCTCCTTTTGGTTCTTCAACTAGACTTGTTAAAACTATCGTTATGGTGGCCAATCACAGCAATAATCAATTCAAACATGTCATTAAATCAAATCCAAAATTACTACAAGTATAACATTCAAGCACAATAAGCAAACTACAAATATGACATTGAAAACACCAATCCCATTAAAAAATATAGAGAATAGAGATCAAAGTCTACATCTCTAAGTCCTAACAAAATATTTAAACTACCATGATTTTGTTCAACAAAATATAACAATAAACACCAACATAAATCATGATAACAAGTAGAAATAAGAAGAGAGAAGAGGAGAACTAATGTAGAAGAAGCCTCTTTTGGTAGCCTTCAAGAGAAATCTTCACTCCTTTAAGCTTGCTCTCCCTCCTTCTTGAACCCTAAAATGGTGTTCTTCAAATGAAAGAAAGAAAGAAAATTTGTTCTTGTTCTTTCAAGTGTTGAAAGATGAGAGAAATGTTGTTAAGAGCGGGTATTTATAGCCTTTTACATGTGTTAAAACCCTAGAAAATATGTGCCAAAAATGACCCTATGTGTATGCATTTCTTCCACCAAAACCGCCAGACTTTTTTGGCTGTTTCCAGGTGGCCACAGTCACTACCACGCTCAATTGCATGTGTGTGGCTGCTTTCTTCCCTTTTTGCTTCATTTTGTCACGACCACGGTCTGGTCATGGTCTAGGCCATGTTCATGGTGTATGGTCATGGCCAGACCGTGGTCACACCACCATGGTCGTGGTCAGCTTCCTTTCTTCCCTCGAGCGTTTCCTTTTTTGCCCTTTTGTTCCCAATTCGTCCAAATCATTTTGCAACCTAAACAAAACACAATAAGTGTATAAATATGACATTAAACACTCAATCATAGGCCAAAAATGTATAAATTCTTGCTTGATTAATAGTGTAATTTTAGGATATATCAGATTGCATTGGTGCCATTTATGGAACACATATTTGTGTTCAAGTATCACGTATTGACGCTGCTAAACATCAGAGAAGAAAAGAGTACCCAACACAAAATGTGTTAGCAGCTTGTACATTTGATTTGAAATCCACACATGTAATGCTTGGATGGGAAGGAACTGCTTCTAATTCAAGAATCATAAAAGATGCATTAAGTAAAAAATACAGTCTCAAAATTCCATAAAATATTTAATATTACAAACTAATTAGTATAATAATTTGTTATCATATACTAATGACATTATTTGTCATGACTCGTTTCCGAATCATGACTGGCGTACGAGACGAACCGTCTATGGGAGCTCGACCCATCTAGCATAAGCCTCGGAGATATAAACCTTCTACCCAACTTACCCAAATATTTATTTAAAACATTTATAAATATAAAATATTTATGAATATAAAAGAAGCAATATATATCCATATATGTATATACATAAATATCGGTAAAAGTATAAAACCGTCAAAGATAAAATCCATATCCCAAAAATACAAAACGTTTAGCCCAGTATCCCAACAATAGCCCGATGTGGAGCTCTAACGACTGGACAAAAGTAGAGTCCGAATGAGGGGTACTCACTACAGACAAGAAATGCCTCACTGGGATCGAGGTACTGAATTGATGTTGAGCGTCCAAAAATATCACCTGAAATAGAGATTTAACATAGACAACAGAAGAAAAGGGGTAAGAATCTCTAGTGAGGAAATGACACTCCATATCGGCTCCAGACATCACAAAAATTGTTTTGAAAACCCTTTAAAAATACCACACACAAATATACATAGATACCATATAGTATACACACTACGTACATAATATATTTCTGAAAAATCATTTTACAAAAATGTTCGCATACAGATCATATAGCATGCATTCAGACAGTATTTGAAGTATATATATATATATATATATATATATATATATTCTGATTTTATTATGGGACCTGATCTGACTGAATAATAGCAGTGTGGACTCCGCCACCTGACTGCTCAAAGCGTATATCTGGCTGGATATACGGTCACCCCATTACCCCGAAAACTATGGCCTTGTCTGAGCATTGGTATACCAAAAGCTACGTACCCCGCAGCTAGGTGTCCCGTATTTGAATATTATATATGTATAATATTAACAGACAAACATGCATATCAGAGTTTTTTTATTCCTTTCCATACAAAACACTCTTACATATATATATATATATATATCTTAGAATTTCCATAGCAAAATGTTGATTATTAATAATCACAAAATTCCGATTAGTAATTAACTAAATAATTATTTGTCTAATTTCATATTATAGTTAGACATACCAAAAACAATATACTGAATTTGAAGACACAACATATGTGTCTGAAGCTATCATTTCACTCACCTAATAACAAAGCTGGAGTCTAGTCAAGCACCACTGGTGTCAGGCTGGTCGTGCTGGCAGGGACACGAAGCTGTAACAGCTACAACATAACAAATATCAAAATGTAGTACTGTGACAGTACCAATGCATGATATGCAAATGCAGATGTAGACCTTCGAAGTCATCACCCTCAACCAAAAATATGAAACCTATGTAAAATTACAGTTTGGTCTCCGACCAGTGTAAAATTATGTTTTACTCCCTAAGACTTGACAATTTGCAAAACAGACCTCAAAGAATGCTGGGACTACCAACTAAACATCCATAAGTCAGAATTCCAACATTAATTCCCGAACTCTCAGAAATCGTGAAATAGCCCCTGACTCATAAAATTACAAGTCATTTCCTATGTTTCGAAAATTACAAGTCTATACCTCAACTATCTAGAAATTACAAATCTAGCTCTAAAGTCTCCAAAATTACAAATTTGTCGAAGATAAAAAAATATTTGTAAAAACATCAAAATTATGTTCCGTTCGATACCCTACAAAATCGAACATAGATCCTGACTCTAATCGACCGCCTGAACATGGATTCAACCTCAGATTCCACAAATAAACTCAAAATCATTCTAAAACCATCAAAACTGAAACTAACCCTAGTTTCAACAAAAAGTCACCAAATCATTAGATTCAATGCTTGAATCTTGTTCATTTAACCTCAATATAGTCTACTCTAACAACTCTTAGCATTCACTAACTAGGAATCACTAGAAAATTCAAACCCTAGAGGAATTTGTCCAAAAATGCATCTCATGAATCAATGCATGAAAATGAGTTAAAAACCAAGAAAGGATGTTGATCTTACCTCATAAATTGATTAGGAACGTTGGGGGAGAAATTTTGAAGAGCTTCAGACAATTTGAGAGAGATTTGAGACAGAATTGGAGAGAAAATGACGAAATGCATCGGTGTTTTAAGAGCTGCAGATCAAAACGCACTGTTTCGACCATTTGAAAGGTGACATACGTTATACACAAGAGCAACGCACTTGTGGTCATGCACAACATACGTTGTACATCACAACGCACGTTGTGATGCATCCAGTAGCCACAGATTCGAAGAAACACAACTCAACATACGTCGTTGTCACGACCCATTTTCGGACCATGACCAATGTACGAGAAAGACTAGACTGGAGGCCCGACCCATATCACACAAGCCTCGGAGAATCATACATCTACCCATTCATTTGTTATTAACCAATTTATTAAGGATAATATAAAATCATTTATATAAGAAAACATATCTCATATATAATAAAGTAATAAAATACCATATAAGAGTGTAAAAACATAATAGGTGTATGTAAATATATAAGTATCCTAAAATACAAAATATGGGAGACCGATACCCCAACAACATATCGATGTGGAGCTCTAAACAGAGGAGAGCCCGGATCAAAAGGGCGTCATATAGTATGCAGCAGACAAAATACAGAATATGCATATACATAGTATATAACAAAGGTGGATAGGGACCAGATATAAACAGATATCAGAAGGGTGGCAGAGCCACACACATCAAATCAAATAGAGTACGTGGTTTGGCCGGACACACGGCTACCATATAACCCTGGTAACTGGGGCCTTGACAGGGCATTGGTATACCAAAGGCTACGTTACCTCGTAGCAAGGTGTCCTTAATCCAAAATATACAGAACTAGCAGACAGTATACAGAATAGAAAATCCTTTGCACAAAGTATGTATATATATATATATATATACACACTATATATCAAAACAAAATGTCGGTTATTAATAATCACAAAAGCTGGATTATTAATTAATCAAACCCCTATTAAGTCAAATTTCGTAATTAAACCGATCACACCAAAAACATATAAATTTTCAAAAGACACAGTCTATGTGTCTGAAGCTGCTATTCTCTCACATGAGTGTCCAAGCAAGAATCATCAGTCAAACACCACTGGTGGGTGGCTGCTCGCTCCGGCAGGCACAGGAAGCTGTAACAAATATAGACAGAGCAAATATCAAAATGTGGTACTATGGTGATATCAATGCATGATATGCAAATGCAAGTGTAGACCCTCAAAGTCGCTCAAGATATAATCCAAAAATGAATCCATCACTTTCAACCCAAAATTCAAATCTACGTAAAATTATAATTTGGTCCCCAACCAATATAAAATTACATTTCAATCCTTGAGACTTGACTAATTATCAAATAGTCCTCAAAGCAGTCAAAATTTCCAAATTAGTCCTCGGACTCTTAGAAATCATCAATTACGAAAAGTAACAATTTGGTCCCTCAGAAACACGGTTTACTAAAGTAAGTCAGAGGCTAACTCGAGTTATATGTGGTTTGGTTTACTCGAGTTAGCCAAAGGATAACTCGAGTAAATCCAGACCTATATTACTCGAGTTAACCAAAAGATAACTCGAGTAAAGTCGGGTCTATCTTACTCGAGTTAGCCAAAATGCTTACTCGAGTAAATCAATTACCCAAATTGCCCAATTCAACCAATCACTCAATACAACAACTAAAAATCACTCCCAATTACATACATTGACTCTAATCAACCTCCTGAACATGAATCTATAACCAAATCCATCAAAAACTTGAAATCACTCAAAATCCCCCAAAACCCAAATGATGCAAACCCATTTCATTCCAAAACCCTAATATGCATAATCTTGCAGAAAACATAAGGAAATAAAGGATTATAAACTCAATCTTACCTCAAGAAACCCAAAGGAAGTGTTGAGGAACAACTTGAGAGAGTTTGGGAGCATTTGAGAGAAATGAAGTGGAGTAAATGACCGATTTCGGGTAGGTTGGGGTCTTTAAAGATAAAGAACACCGAAACGTGTCGTCCCACTTTTGTACAGATAACTCGAGTTACACAATGGTTAACTCGAGTTATATGGACCTCACCTAACTCGAGTTACAATGTTGGCTAACTCGAGTTGTATAGGGGTCACACAACTCGAATTACATATTTCTCTAACTTGAGTTATCCACTCTCAAAACTCGCTATTCTCAAGGTTCTACAACACCAACCCACACATGCTCATCCTCATGATCCAATAACATGGGTCTCGCCTCCACATGTCCAAACAAGGCTCCAAAATCATCAAAATGTAGCTCAAGCCTAGAATCTATCAGACGATGCCATTCTAACACTGCAGGTCATCTCTCAATAGATATGGTGCAATCATAATCCTTCAGCAACTCTATCCAAATTCTCTGTCTTAGATTTAGGTCCCGTTGTCTGAAAATGTACTTCAGACTTTTATGATCTGTGAATATCTCAAAAGTCTCTCCGTACAGATAATGCCTCCAAATCTTGAGTGCAAACACCACTGCCGCTAACTCCAAGTCATCCGTCGGATAGTTCTGTTCATGCCTCTTGAGCTATCTCGATGCATAGGCAATTACCTTACCATGTTGCATCAATACACAACCTAAGCGAACTCTCGATGCATCTTAATACACCATAAAACCTCCAAACCCAACGGTAACACCAACACAAACACTTCTGCAGTTTTTGAAAACTATTTTCACACCTATCAGACCATACAAATTTATCTCCATTTTGAGTTAACTGAGTCAGAGGAGCATCAGTCCTCGAGAAATCTTGGATAAACCTCTTGTAATACCCGGCACACTCAATAAAAGGTGGGGTGATGAATGAATGAGATGTTCCAGTATCAAATAAGACATTTGCAAGAGTACCAAATATAGAAAATGTACCAGTAACTGCAGAATTAGAGGTATGAGCCTCATGACGGTAAGATGATATACCCGAGCTTGCCCTCCTAAAGCACTGCTTTGGGCTGCCTGGCCTCTGCCACTGTCCTAGCCACCCTGACTGTGGCTTCTAGAACCTCTGTCAGCTCCCCTACCTGCACCGGTACTCACTGTACCTGAGCCTCCTGCTACCGACTGTCCTACTCGAGCCTTACCCTATTTCACAGGACACTCTGCTACCTTGTACCCTGATTGTTTATAGTGGAAACATTTACCGGTCGCTTTGTGGCATACCTCTGAATGCCTTTTCTTACAAATCACACATGGTAGAATCAAACTCTCCAAGCCCTATCCCCCTACTCTGCTCAGCTGGTTGTACTACACTGTGGCTCTAAGTGTTCTGACTAGGCCTCTGCCCTCCAGATGAATGTCAGCGTCTCTACTCTGACTGAGCACTCTGGCCTCAGCCCTGCTGGCCTCTTGATGCACCCTCAGTGTTTGCCCTATTGTGCTCTATCGGATGTCTTTCATCCATATACTCCATCCTCTTGGCAGTTTCAACGATCTTCCTCACAGTGGTCAACCCCAAGGTCGCTACCACTCTGCCAATATGGGTCGTAACCCATCCAAAAACTTCCTCGCCAACGCCTCCTCTCCCTGACTTTGGGGAGGCGCATACCTACTCAAGTCCTTGAACTTGTCCTCATATTCCGTCACCGACATACTCGACCCCTGACGAAAGTCACTGAACTCATTTGCCTTCTTGTCCCGGATGCTCCGAGAAAGGACAGATGCAATGATCTCCTCCTTGAATCTGGCCCAACTAAAACATCCTTGAGCCTCAAGACTCCTCCACCACCTGGCTACTCGGCCACTCAGAAGAAACGTGCATAGTCTAACCCTGCTTGCATCATCAGTAATGCCCCGAGCTTTAAAACGATGCTCTACCTCTAGGAAGAAACCATAGGGATCCTCCCCCATCACCTCTGAAAATCTATGTGGCTACAGCTTCATAAATTGGTCCAAAATATCATCCTCCTTGGTTCGTGGTGCAACAGGTGCAACCACTAGAGCATTAACAGTGGCCTCTTATGCCTGAGGTGGCTGATCAGGTGGTACTATAGGCGAAACTAAAGCTGCTCCTGCTGGCAGAACTAGTTGATCTATTGTTGGCTAATCTACGACGAGTGAGCTCTCTCTAAACTCTCAAAAACCCAGGTCATATGGTCAAACATCTCCATCTGAGCTATCAGAAGCTGCTGAAGTTGGAGCTGCTGCTGAGGTGCTAGCGCTGAACTGAGGTGTTAGCGCTGCGACCTCTGGTTCACTATACGAATCATGAGGATCTATGATCGACTGATCGTCGGGCTCAACAGGCACTCGCCTAGGTCTACCTTGACCATGACCACGATCCATATCTATAGATATAGACAGACATAACATATATGCAGATGTCAGAATGTTATTGTTGCCACAGTACCGAGATAGATATCAAAAGGGTGTACAAAAACAATTGGACTGACTCAATCGAAGATATATATGCTCCACACCGACCCAGACAATACGGAACCTACGCTCCATCCCAGATTTATGAAACCTAGTCTCTGATACCACCTTTGTCATGACCCGTTTTCGGACCGTGACCGGCGTACGAGACGAATCATCTATGGAAGTTCGACCCATCTCACACAAGCCTCAATGTACAGACATTCTACTCAACTTATCCAATTATTTATTCAAAACATTTATAAATATAAAACATTTATATATAAAAGAAAACCATAAATATATATATGTACACGTAATAGAAAATATCAATAAAATAAAATATAAAACCATTAGAGAAAATGTCAATATCCCAAAATACAAAATGTGTAGCCCAGTATCCCAACAGTAGCTCGATGTGGAGCTCTAACGACTGAACAAAGTAGAGTTCGAATGAGGGGCACTCACTAAAGTCAAGAAGTGTCTCGCTAAGATCGAGGTACCGAACAGATACTGAGGGTCCAAAATGTCACATGTAAAAGAGGTTTAACATAGACAATAGAAGAAAAATGGGTAAGAATCCCTAGTGAGCAAACGACACTTCAGACCGCCTCATACGTGCCTCACAAAGACTATTTTGAAAATCCTTTAAAAATACAGCATACGAATATATGTAGATACCATATAGTATACACACTACATACATAATATATTTCTGAAATTCATTTTATCATACAACATGCATTCAGACAATATCCAAAGTATATACATATATTTGTGGATTTATAGTACGGGACCAGTGCAATTCAATTTTCCATAATAGCAGTGTGGACTCTGCCACATGATTGCTTTAGATCGTATATCTGGTCGGATACACGGTCACCCCATTACCCCGTTAACTAGGCCTTGACAAAGCATTTGTATACCAAAGGCTATATACCCCGTAGTTAGGTGTCCCCATATCAGTGTGATATATACATAGTATTTCACAAACAATTATGCACCTTAGAGCTTATTCCTTCTTATACAAAATGCCCTTACACACACACACACACATATATATATATATACCAATATATATATTATCTTTTCAGAGCAAAATATTGGTTATTAATAATCACATAATCCCGATTATTAATTAACCCAATAATTATTAGTTCGATTTCATAATATAGCCAGACATATCAAAATCAACATACTCAATTTGAAGACACAACATATGTGTCTAAAGCTGTTATTTCACTCATCTGATATCCAACGCTGAGGACCAAGTCAAACACAGCTAGTGGGTGACTGCTCGTGCTGGCAAACACACAAAGCTGTAAGCAATATAGACAGAACAAATATCAAAATGTGGTACGGTGGCAGTACCAATGCATAATATGCAAATGCAGATGTTGACCCTCGGAGTCACTAAAAATCTATCTCAGGAGTGAATCCATCACCATCGGTCCAAAATATAAAATTTACATAAAATTATAGTTTGGTCACCGACCAATGTAAAATTACGTTTTAGTCCTTGAGACTCGACAAATTACAAAACAATCCTGAATGAATGCTAAGATTACTGACTAAACATTTATAAGTCAGAATTTCTAAATTCTATTCCGAACTCCCAGAAATCGCAAAACTAGCTTAATTCCTCAAAATTACAAATATGTCTCCAAGTTCTCTAAAATTACAAATCTAGATCTTGACTTTTTAAAATTAAAAATCTATACTCCCAATTTTCAGAAATTATAATTCTAGGATAAACTTTTCAGAAATTTACAAAACTATTAACAACCATAAATTTATTCTAAAAAATATGCTACTCTCGATTCAACTGATAAATATCGAAACCAATCATGTATCCTAAATCTAATCGATCCCCTGAACATGAATCCAACCTCAGATTTGACAAAAAAAAACTCTCAATCATTCCAAAAATCATCAAACCCGAACCTAACCTTAGGTCCACCAAAAATTCATCAAATCTTTCGATTCAAATCTTGAATCATTTTTATCTAAGTCATATCTGATATATTCTACCATCCTCTAACATCTATTCACCACGAATCATTCAAAAATTGAAACACATTTCATTTTTGGCCTAAAATGCATTTTCATGAATCAATCCATGAAAATGAGTTCAAAAGGAAGAAAGGATATTGATCTTACCTCAGAAATTGATTATGAATGTTAGGAAAATGATGTGAGAGCATTTCAGACCGATTGAGAGAGATTTGAGTGAGAAAATGACGGAAAAATTGAGTTTCGGGCGTTTTAAGAGTTGCAGATCAAAACACACCGTTTCGACAAATATAAAGGCAAAGTACGTCATACACAAGATCAATGTATGTTGTGGTCGTGTACAACGTACGTTGTACCTCACAACGCACGTTGTGAAGCATCCAGTAGCCACGAATTCAAAAAAACACAACTCAACGTACGCCGTATCATAGCAACGTACATCAATCATCCTCGCATCCCAGATAACGTACGTTGTACCAAGCCAACACACGTTATGCTGCTTTTCCAGATAACGTACGTCTTGCTCACTCGACAACACAAGTTGCACTCATGTCAACGCACGTTGTTCACTCTCAAATCACATACTTTACGTTTCACACCTCCCAACGTGTATCGGACCTACCTCGAGATTCGATAACACCTAATCCTTGGAGATACGTCCGATTATCCTCAAGATCAAATCGAACTTGGTTAGAAAGCTACAATATTCCTAACAAAGACGGGCGGAATACTACAAGTACACAGACTATTGAGGTTCTATCTAAGGCTCTCTCGGATTATGGTGACATTTCGGGTTAGGTAGTTAGCTGGGAAAAATCAAGTATTTATTTCAGCAAACCTATCACGCAGAGAAAAGCTTTACAACTACAAGAGAAGTCAGGTATGAAACGAGGCTTATTTCCTTTTATTTATTTAGGAGTTCCACTTTTTGTAGGAGCAGTAAGATGGAGATGGATGCAACCCATTGCTGACCATATTGTTTCAAAATTTGCTAAATGGAAAGGGGATACATTATCTCAAGCTGGTAGACTGACACTTATACAATTAGTCATAACGAGTTCCTTGCTCCATACTTCTGCAGTTTACAAATGGCCCAGGTGCTTGATTAAAATGGTTGAGAAAAGCATGAGAAACTTCTTGTGGATAGGCTCGGTCATTGGAAAAAAAAATTAGCTGCACCTTCATGGAAACATTGTTGTCTTCCTGTCTCCGTGGGCAGATTGGGTCTCAAGCAGTTAGTTATACCAAACAAGGCAATGCTCAGCAAGATTACGTGGGGAACGATCTCAGGTACTTCTCGATGCATAGCCTATGTACAATTGCGCTATTTGCATGGCAATGGCGAAATCGAATATAATTTATCTTCTTCCATTTGCGGGTTAGTGAAGTCCATTTATGCTGAACTAAAGGAACAAGCTCTTTGGATCTAGGGTCATTGCACTATAGTTAACTTCTGGTATAGTCGATGGCATGTTGTCTCCATCTGAAGCTCGTCAACGTGCATTGTTCATCCTTCTTCAACGATGATAGCGGGCGTTCTTGATTTCATCAACGTGCCTCAAAGCAATGGCTTGGAAACGTTTTGAAGCAATTCCTTGATAACATATGTTTTTACACTGTCTACATGCATTGTATGCTCAAATTCCATAACACTTATGATCCATATCTACGCGCCTTGTTGAATCTTCAACGTGCCTAGTTACCGTTTTTGGATACATCAGCGTGCCTTCATGAACCTTAACGTGAGTTGTTGTTCATTAACGCACTTAAGTGAATTGACAAAGTCCTTTAATGCCAAATATCATCAAGTCTACAACTTGGCACTCTTTTCATGGATGTTTTGCAATCATCATCATCATCAAAACTGAAGTCAACAATTCATTCCCCCTTATAGGTCGTTGTCATGTTGGAAAGCATTGTGCAACAAGTTGCCGATTTAAACTGATCTTGCATCACGGGGGCTTCTCCTTCCATCGATGTGTCGATTATGTAAGTGTGACTTGGAATCATCTACTCATTTGCTATTGCATTGTAAGTTTGCGCCTACTGCTTGGAAGGTTGTGGGTGATTTGTTTGGGTTTAAATTGGCCAATATGAATCTCTTGAACCATTTTTTGAGGAAGCCTTATGAAAGAAATTTAGTCCACAAATATTTATGCCTTGGAAGACGGCCTTGTTCATCACGATTTGGCTTCTTTGGAAAACTAGAAATCAAGCCATTTTCGAAGAGGTTGATCCCAACATTCATTTTTTTCTTCACAAAATTTGGAATGCAATTCGGGAGTGTAGCATCTTCAACATTGGCAATATGCATAATTTAGTCTTCGAATTGCATACTTTGAAACAACTAAACATTCAATCTATTCCACCAAAGGCTATGAATAATATTATTGTAGCGAGATGGCAGCCTCCGCTAGCTGGATGGGTTAAAGTCAATACCGATGGTTCTTGTGTTCAAGCTAAAAGCTTGTCAGGCGCCGGAGGGGTCTTTCGCAACCCACGCGGTTTTGTCTTAGGATGTTTTGCCTTCCTTACTGGATCTTCCCTTGCTTTTGAGGTGGAGCTACATGCTGCAATTTTTGCGATAAAGTAAGTGTGGATTAAGGGCTGGCATATGTTATGCTTGGAGAATGACTCTTCTTATGTGGTTCATCTTTTCAAGAACCGAACTAAGACGATGTCATGAGAACTACAGGTAAAGTGGTCGGAATATCTTCATTTACTAAACTAGATGCAGGTGGTCGTATCTCATGTCTACAGGGAAAGTAATGGGGTTGCTGATAAGCTGGCTAATCATGGACGATTGGCTACCGAAATAATTTGGTGGCACTCTTTTCCCTTTTTTTTTTTGGTTCTCTAGTCTATGACAATCTTAATATGTCAGATCATTTTTGTGTTGTCTTGTAGTTAGCTCTTTGCTAGATTTTCTGTAGCCTCTTTCGCAACATTACTTTCTTTTTCTTTTTGCATTAATAAATTACGAGCTCAGGAAAATGAAAGGTTGCAAGGGAGGTGCTAACCTAGTTGGGATGTTCGTGTTGCGATCATTGATTCTTGATTCTCAAGTTTAAATAAAAAAACTTATATTTTAAAGAAAGATATGTTTCATTTATGGCTACATAATTGATTTTCGTTAATGATCTATGATTGTGATTCTTGATTACTTTATAGATGATCATAAGAATACATGATTTGGTATATGTGGTTGGAATAGATTGATAGATTTTGGTTTCAAAGAGTACATGAACTACGTGAACGAGTTTCGTTTACTTAAGGTCAACTTAGTTTTTTTCATTGAAAAAATCAATTTTAGTTCAATGCATCTTAAATTCGTGATAAAAGAAAATATGCATATTGAAAATTGTTTATGGGTCTTTATTTGAAAGTTAAATGTCTTAGAATGGGATTCAAAACTTTATATTAGTACATCTACCAGTTTCTTGCTACAATTTAACTTAATAGTTCATTCAGTTTTGAAATTATTTAATTGAAAACTCAATGCATAAATGGATTTAAAAGATTTGAACCGTCTTTAATTTCATAACATAAAAATGTTTTCTCTATTTCTTATTTATTTATTGAGTACCTGGTTTCGCTCACCCCCTCTTAACCTTCCAGTTTTGCAAGTTCTTTTGATACTATTAGGTTATAAAGCTTTCAATATTGAGCTGAAATATTATTCATGCAACTATATTCTATTTTTATTTTATTGGTTAAGTTTTAATATTTTAATATGCTAAATAGTCTATAGACGTATTGAGTTTGATATGAACTTATTACAGACATCATGTGTTGAGTTTATTTGCAAAGCGGTTAGTCCTGTTATAGAGGAAACTCTATTGGAATTTTATTAGAACATTAAGATTTAATTTAATAGATAATTGATGAGTTAAGTAGAATATTTTGGGTGAATAGTGAATGTTCAATTATTAAGATTGGTAGATTTCGATATTGGAGGCGCTTGGATTTCAAGGTGAGTTTCGCTTCTTCAATTCTTCATGACAAGAAGATAAAGGGTCAATTGAGAGACAAGGAAAAGATTAGAATCATGTGCACAAGGCCATTCTGGGTTTTGGTTCTAATATGCAAATCTTGGTTTTTATTTTGGATTTTAATGTGTTTCGCTTTGAAAATTAAAGATTAATTTCTAATTTATTCTAGATTAAGAAAAGATCTCTAGCGTATCTGTTTATAAATTTAGTTTTATGGGTGTGATAAATTAAAGAATTCGGTGCTCTTTTTGATTTGAAAATTGTAATTTTGTTTTCAAGAGAAAGTAAAGAAATCATGGCAGATTTGATAAGCTAAGCAGAAGAGGTTGAGGCGATGCAGATCAGAGAGATGGGCGGCAAAATTGGTGTTTAGCATTTGCTTTTATTGAAATGAAGAAGAAGGATACAGGAATTGGGTCGGGTGAGAAATAAGGGAGTGGTCAGGTGAGAGTAGAAATGGGTGGTTTCAGATTAGATGTTAAGTTTATTTTGGTTGGATTAGGTTAGGTTTTGTTTTTTATTTTTTATTATTAAAAATGTTGAAGTGCCATTTCCTTTTTTATAAGCAGTGCCACATGTATGGTTAGTGCCAATAGATATTCCATTATTGTTACATCATATGAGTTAACAGAAATTTAGCGGGGCTACAACAGATGCTAGATTTGAACAAAAATGAAACGTTGGGTTTATTTTGATGATTTTTAAAACGTTGTGCTAAAATTGCAACAAACTTGAAACATTAGGTATTTAAAAATTAATTAGTGTATATAATTACAACAATATTCAACCAATGCAGCAATTGTATAACTTATTAACATCCAAAATTGATCTTCATTGTCATCATCCTCAAATAGATGATCTTTATCATTATTCTCATAAGCATCGATATGTAATCCCCTAGAGCAACCATCCATATCTATGTACTCACGTTGGAAACAAAAGTTAAAATAAGATATTCATGTAAGAACAATAAAATAGCCAAATTAGTGTTTAATGTAATAAAATATTTATATTCATAGCATAACATATGAAAAAGAGAATAATGAAAATAATGTTCATGACACCAATAAAAAAAATCTTTCATGGCAACGTTTACATATTTATTTTAGATTGTAGTTCAAAGTTTGGTGTTGGAATTTCAACCAACCAAAACTTTGGCATCCCATGTAGCCATTTCTGAGTAAACATCAATGAAGCATAAAAATATAGTTCTCTTCCTCTTCCGCCTTTGTCGCCATTGTGCCACCCTCCTCTTTTCCTCCCCTCTCTTCCTCTCTCCTTCTCCCCCTTCCTCCCTCCTCTCCATTCGCCGTCGTGATTTGAAATCAATATCCACCGTCACGACGACTGGTCATTCTTCATGTTCTGTAATCACTTTGTTGTTGTTGTTCTCATTTTGTACTCGCAATTTTACCATATAACATAACAAACTAAAAATAGTTTTTTTAACTTTTTCGCTTCGTACTCAATTTTGTACTCTTGTTTATAAGCATTTGTTGATTATGTGTTCATTTTGCACTCGATATTTTACTGAATAATAAAGGAATTAAAATATATTTTCAAATTATTTTGTGTTGTACAATTTGTACTCGTAATTTATTTATCTTGTGCTCATTTTTGCACCGTTTTGTGTGCATTTGTAGGTATTGTACTCATTTTTGTAGTGGTCAAAGTGCTCAGTTTGCACTCAAATTTTGTATGCATTTGCCCGTTTATACTTGGTTTATTCTCGTTTTGTTCTTGTTTGTACTTGGTTTATTCTCGTTTTGTGCTTGTTTGTACTCGATTTGTTCTAGTTTTGTACTCGATTTGGTCAAACTTTTTGGCACGTAATCAATCGTTAATGAGCAGTCATCTTTCTGACGCAGGCCCAAAAAGTAGTCAAATTGTAGCATTTGTGAAATTATATTTTTTCGTGTTTCCAATTCTGTAATGATTTTCAATGTTGTTCCATTTGAGAAATTGATGGCCCATTTAGTTAAGAAAAGTTTCCATTGTTTCTAGAAAATTAAAAATATATATATAAAAATAAAAAATTTGTTCACAAAAAACTAAAAATTTCCATTGTTTTCTACTTTGTTTCAGAAAATAGGAACAAAACAGAAAACAGAAAATTGTTTTCTCAACTAAAAATAGCCTAAGTCTTTTTTCGTGGTGTATTTGTGTGCTTTTCCCTTTATTTTCAAGAATGCTAGATTTTGAAAACTATTAACATCACTAGACTAGTTGTTTCCCTCTCACTTTCTCTTTTCATTTCCTCGTCCCTTTCCTTTGATTGTACAATCTCTATCTTCTTTTTCTACCCGTCTCTCCTTGTCATGTCTATTCTCCCTCTCTTCCCTTTCCTTCTTCCACCACTTACACCTCCTATTCTCTTCTTTTTTCCCTTCTTACCTCCATCACCACCTCAATCTGTTCTCTCTCTCTCTTTCTCTCTCTCTCTCTCGGGGTCAATTGATCTTTCTTGCTCTCTCTCCTTCTATCAGTTCTTTCTCTCCTTGCATTAACACTCTTTCTCTTTCTCTCGATCTAGATTTTTTTTTTCGATCTATTGGCATACGACTGAGAGATCTCGGTCTGAAAACTATTTTACGAGTCTTAAATTGATTTTGATTATGAGCAAAATATTAGAGATGAACAAGATCAAATTTCTCAAATGGAACAACTTTTTGAATGTGACATTTGTGAAATTGTGGCATTTATGAAATTTTATTTTCTCGTGTTTCTAATTTTGTAATGGTTTTCAATGTTGTTCCATTTGATAAATTGATGGCCTATTTAGTTTAGAAAATTTTTCCCTATTTTCTAGAAAATTAAAAAATAGAAACACAAAAAAAGAAAAATTTGTTCACAAAAAACTAAAAAATTCCATTGTTTTCTATTTTGTTTAGAAAATATAAACAAAATAGAAAACATAAAATTGTTTTGTCAATGAAACATAGCCTGAGTCTTTCTTCATGGTATATTTGTGTGCTTTACCCTATATTTTCAAGAATGCTAGATTTCGAAAACTATCAGCATCACTAGACTAGTTGTTTCCCTCTCACCTTCTCTTTTCATTTCCCCATCCCTCTCATTTGATTGTGCAATCTATATCTTCTCTTTCTACTCATATCTCCTTATCAAGTCTTTTCTCCCTCACTTCCCTATCCTTCTTCTGCCACCTTCAGCTCCTATTCTTTCCTTTTTCCCTTCCTACCTCCATCATTGCCTCAATCTGTTATCTCTTTCTCTCTCTCTCTCTCTCTCTCTCTCTCTCTGTCAATTGATCTTTGATGCTCTTTCTCCTTTTGTTGGTTCTTTCTCTTGATGCATCAACACTCTTTCTCTTTCTCTCGATCTCGATTTCTAGTTTTGATCCATTAGCATACAACGGCGAGATCTCGATAAGAAAAATGTTGTGTTGGGCTATTTTACGAGTCTTAAATTGATTTTGATTATGAGAAAAACATTAGATATGAACAAGATCAATTTTCTCAAATGGAACAACTTTTTGACGCGAGGTCAAAAAGTAGTCAAGCTGTGACATTTGTGAAATTGTATTTTTTCGTGTTTCCAATTCTGTAATGGTTTTCAATATTGTTCCATTTAAGAAATTGAGTGTCATGACCCATTTCTGGACCACAACCAGCGTACAAGGTGAACCGTCTAAGGGAGTCTAGTCCATCTCGCACCAGCCTCAGAGAATTAGATACTTTACATAACTTAGTCATTTAAAACCGTTTATATATAAATAAATGAACATAAGTTAAAAACATAAAAGTGCATATATATATATATATGTTTATATATAAATATGAAAATATACATAATACTAATCATAAAAATTTAATCAAAGTAACAAACGGGTATATCAGTATAAAACAAAATACAAATTGTAACCCAATACCCAACAGCAACCCGGTGTGGAACTCTACTGCAACATATAAAAGCTCGATCAAAAGGGCACTCACTTTCAAAAGAAATTCCTCACTGATCGTCAGTCACCGAATGGTCGCTGGATGCCAAAAATATGCCTGAAAATATTAAGGGAAATGGGGTGAGAAAATCTCAGTGAGGGGTGACTGTAATATCTCGCTCATTTCTTTGGTGTTCGATGATGCTTAAGTTGGATTTTTGATTTTTGATTTGATGTTAGAACCAATGATTTGGTATTTTAGGTGATTAATGTTGATGGATTTAAGTTGGTTTTCAAACCATTGATCATGTTGGATGATTATGCGATCGAGAGAAATGTTTTTAGACGAGAAAAGTTGAAATTTGGGCTTACACTGACAAGGACACGAACAGAGCCTTTGACAGTGTCTTCCTGGCCTCTAATCATGTCTTGTTTCCCCCGTTACACGACCAAGAAATTTTCCCCGTGTCGTAAAGGATCCTGGCCATATCTTGAGCATTTTGCCCGTGTCTTCTAAATCCAAGCAACTGTGACAATACAAGGGCAGAGACATGCCCGTGTCTCTGTCCGTGTCTTGTAAAAACACACAGGAAAGTGCCAAAAAGTCGTCGTTTCACTTTGCTTTGCCTTTTAAAACCCTTAACCCGACTCATCTTCGTCTTCCTTCATCTTCTTCGCGTTTCTCCACCGAAAACAGCCCCAAATTCATCTATTCTTGCCTTCCATTAGTTCCTTTGACATTGTTGAGGTAAGATCATCATTCTATTTTGATTTCTCTTTCCATTTTATGCATTGTTGGAAGTTTTTTGAACGAAATGGGTTTCTTGGAGCAAGGGTTTGAAATTTCTGTTGATTGTGAGTAATTAGAAGCTAAAGCATGTTAGATTAAGTTAGTTTGGACTTGCTAGAACATGATTTGAGTATTGGTTTGGAGGATTCAAGGCTTGGATAAAATGGGTTTGACCTTGGTGTGAGTGACGAATTTGCACGGTTTTGAACGGATTATTGGTTGAAATTGAGTGTATTTTTTATGTATCTAGCTAGGAGGGACTTAGATTTACTTGAATCAAGATTTTGAATAATTGAGGTTTGTTGTTCTACGGTTTATGGAAATCTGAATTGTAATTTGAAAATTTGGGGTGATTTTGAGTTAGTTAGTTAGTTTAAATGGATGAGGGATTCATGATTATGAGCTTGAGATTAGCCAATGTGAGTGGTTGGAATTGATTTTGGTCAGTTGAATTGGATTGAAGGACTAATTGAGCAATTTGCCACTGGGGACCATTGTATAATTTTGCATTTAGGGGCTAGAATGTAATTTCCACACATGTTTGAGGATTGATTTAAATATTTTGGAGATTTTGAGGTCCTAATGATAATTTTGGATTAAATTATGAACTTGATATATTTAGGGACTAGTTTGTAATTTTTCAAGTCCCGGGGACAAAAATATAATTTTACGTTGAGGTGTGATTTTGAAATCTAATATTAGACTTTGGTTTGAAATAGGTTTTTGAGCGATGTTTGAGCATCCAAGTTTGCATATGTGTATATACGTATTTCAGTATAGCTACAGTACCAGTATCATAATTTTGATTCTACTTTTGTAATCATTTCAGCTTTGTGTTTCGATCAGTGTGATTCTCCAGCCACCAGTGATGCGTGATTAGATCATCGAGCTTCGCTATCCAGGTGAGTGAATGGCATTTTCAGACATATAGACTGTGTCTTGAAACTGTATTTGTTTTTGATATGTTCTCAAATAATTTGTAATTTGACTAATATGAGGATTGGCTAAAATAATAAATGGATTATGTGTAAAAATGTTCATGCTTTGTTTTGCAAATATATATATTTATATACATATATATATACTCTCCTTGATTTGGATTCTGGTTTGTGTGCCTACGTTTTCATGCTATTATAGTATAGTTTTTGCTTTGATACGGGACACTTATGCTACGAGGTTTGTAGCCTTTGATATACCAATGCTTTGATAAATCCCAGCTAACAGAGATGTCGGTAGCCATATGTTTTGATCCCACACATGATTTGTTATTGATTAATAGTGGAGTCCACATGTGTATTTGTTCAAGTTGATGGCGCAGACCACAACCCCCCTTGCTTTGGTCTCATATCGCTGACATTACGACTGTGTTTTGATATTATGACTAAGATACGATGTTTTTATGCATAATAGTAGCATATTATGACTACTAAGATACGATGATGACTTGTGGTATTGTTGTTGGTATGATCATCTCGGTGGTTGAAAATTTTGTTTGAGGTTAAACAATTATGAAAAGGGATATGTAGTGAGTAATGTAAATATGGAGATAATATGGAATTTGTGAACAAGACTTAAGGAGTTAAATTGGATTCGATATATATAATTGGCTTATTTGGCTTAATGATTATAATTATGGATTTGACTTGCAGTTAATTGTGAGTATATAGATGAACTTACGAGTTTGACTTAATTTGGGCTATGAAAACTTAATATAGGCAATTTACATGTCACGTTCTCACCAGAAATTAATACAAAAGCTAACTTTTTTTTAATAAGTCATTTTAATTGCTCCCATTGGAAATTGAACTCACACTTACTTAGCATTAGAGTGGCTCAAATATCAATAAGTTACAATCTTATTAACAAAGAAGAATAACATAGAGTATTAATTATTAACAAGACCACCAACATAGACATAATTATATTTACTAAAAATAAGAACATCTTTATGTTTGAAATTACTCCTTCAATCCCAAAAAGATTGTCTTTTTTTTCTTACACAAAGATTAATAAAATAATAAATGAGATGTCATTTTTACTTTTATTTCCTTAATAATATAAAAAATATGGTTCAAATTTTGTTGAATATAAAAGGTTTCCATCCATCAATGAGTGCCAAAAATAGAAAATAGAACAAGATGACTACACTCAGATGGAGATGGAAACTAAATTTGAGGGTAGGAGGTATTTGTTTGGGAGAATTAGAAATTTATACTAAAAGAAAATGCCACTTTTTTTAAAAATAAGTTTGTCAGTATTGAGAATGCCACTTGTATTTATCACATATCCCATTTTTTAAAACAATCAGAGAGAAATTACAGTATTTTTGTGATAAATTGACTTTTTTGCAAGAAATTGATTTTTTCATGAGAAATTGATTTTTTTTTCTAAAAAATATTTTTTAATTCAGATTGTGTTTTGAGTCCACAACGGTTAACAATGGTTCACGATAGATACAATTCATATTTTCAAAAAAAGTCTAAATAATTTTTTTAAGTTATTTTGTTAAAAATTTTCAACAAATTTAGCGATATTTTTAGTTCACATGTGTAGTAGTTTTTTTTTTGTTTACACAATGCATATTTTAAAAATTTCACAATGGTTCACATAATTCTTTTTTTTTAAGTCTAAATGAATTTTTTTAATTATTTTAAAAATTTTAAACGAAATTGACCCTAAAAAATATTTTTTTCTAGGGTCGATTTTGACTTTTACAATGATTCACAAAAATGATGTACATTATTGTGAACCATTTTTAACTAAAAAAAAAACAAATTCACAATATTCACAAATTTAGCTCACAGTGGTTCACACAAAACATATTTTTAAAAAAGTCTAAAAGAATTTTTTTAATTATTTTTTTAGAAATTTTAAACGAATTTTTATTTAAAAGCTTTTTTTCAGAGTCAATTTTGATGTTCACAATGGTTCACAGAATGGTGTATATTATATTGAACATTATTGTGAACTATTATAAATAAAAAAACAATAATTCAAAAATTACATGTTTCTAAATTTTGAACTTCATAATAGAGTACAATTTTTAAATTTGTAATAGTTCACACAATCCAAAATTTTTTAAAAAATTCTAAATGATTTTTTAGAACATTAGTCATCCAGCAAAACGTATCTGCATAATTGAAACTCCGTCACTCATCCAAAAACAAAATTTATTTCATTGTTTTAGGAAAAAACTGACAAAAAAAGTCCAAAATGGAAACAAACACATATTTCCAATCCGACACCGCTTCCACACCAAACCGCCGCCACAACAACAACCAAAACGTTAAAATTACTCGTAGCCTTCGTGGACCACAAAGCGAAGCAACAAATCGATGGCACCGTTTTGTTGAAGATGAACCCCGCCAACCTCCACTATGTTCACTCGCGGCTCAAGGCGTTAAGGGAGCTCAAGAACTTGCTATCCGGGGCTCTGATTGATTACTTGCGGGCTTAAGTGTTGAACCTTGGGGATCACTGAGCATTGGAGCAGCAGCTTCAATCAAATGCCATAGAAGCGAGAGAGGCAAACGAAGAGTCAACAGCGGCGGAGTTCAAAGTGAGAGAGGACAACGGCATAGTCGAAAAGAGAGAGACGAGCGACGGAGGAGAGCAGTGGAGATGAAGGCCACAAAGGAGAGCAACTGTGGGATAGCTAGGGTTTGGGGTGAGAGAGAGAGTAAGGGAGAAACTAAAGAGCGAGAGAGAAAAATTTAAAAAAAAAATGAAAAATTAAAATTTATATAAAAATTAATGTGATATTTTTAAAACCTAGTTTCAAACATGTGACATTTTTAAAAAGTAAACATAAAAATTGACATTTCTGTAGAATTGAAATATGTGCTATTATTTTTAATGGGCTATTATTTTTAAAAGGAAAATTAATTTTGAGTTCCTGATTAGTAATTCAGCCCTCGTGTTTTTTGAAATAGCAAATTAGTCCTTCATGCGTGCTTGAGTTGAAAAACCAGATTGCACTTAAGTCCTTCTGTTAGTGATCCATTATTGATCTGTTAGTAAATTACTGACATGTCATCTGGTGCACTTTAAATGAATTTTTAAAGACAAAAATACCCCTGAAGAGTAGATCTAACAAAATCAAAAATTTATTATGTTGAAAAGTTGTAGATCCAACAAAAGCCAGTTCCATCTTAACATGTTTGTTGAATCGATCTCACTCAAAGTCATGCAGCTTCAAATTTCACATAGGAATTTTCAATAAAATCCATTGCTGCAAACATACAAGATTGAATGACTGTTGCTATAGGACGTACAAGATTGGACAATCAAAATTTATTCATTCATCACCATAAACAAGTTATGGCTAGAGAATTCAAAAAACCAACAAATCATAGAAATTAAACGATTGAATTTTTCTCTCTTCTAGGTTCAAAACCCAGCCTGTAAAAGCAACAACAAGAACACCACCATTTTCTCTTTTCTGGGTTAAAAAACGTCGCAACAAGAACCTAACCTGCAAAAGCAACAGCAAGAACACCACCATTTGGCATTGCTTCTCTCTATTTCTCCCTTGCTTCTCTCTTTCATGTCTCGTTCTCCCTACACCTTCACCACCTCTCCTACTTCCTCTCTCCTCTCTTCTCTTCCACCACTCCATGATCTCAGACTTTGCACTCCCCTCTTTCTGCAATTCTCAATTTCATTTTCTTCTTTGTCAACACTCTTTTTCGTCTCTCTTTCACAACTCTCCTTTCTCTTTTTGACTTCATCTCGCTGGCGACGAATTTGGCAACAAATATGGCGACGAACGTTGGATCCTTGTCGGTGACACACGACGGATCTGATGTAACGAATCATGGTTAGATTGAGAAGCTTTGACGAATCACTATGTTGTGAACAGCAGAGGCGCCGACAAGTTGTTTGGTGATCAATTTGAGTTGTGTGAATGGCAACGACTACTAGGGTTGTGGATTGTGGTTACAACAATTTTGAAACCCTTGTTGTAACAATTAACTAAACTCTGTTGGGTTCCTTCTTTCAACCCAGAGGAGAGAGGAACGCTCGAGTCTTCCTTTAAAGAACAAGTCGCGGAGGAAGAGAGTGTGAGGCTGGGAGAGAGAGAGAGAGAGGTGGAAGAAAGAAGTTAGAGAGAGAGAAGAGAGGAGGATCTCGATAGTTAGAGAGAGAAAAATTGACAGGAATGGGTGTGATTTTGAAATTTACGGGAGGCCATTTTCGTAAACATCCACTTCCGTTAACTCCCTCAATTAAAAAATACGCGTGAAAGACTAACTTGATATTTCCAAAAACACAAGGACTAATTTACTAATTAGAACAAACTCATGGACTCATAAATTAATTTCTCTTTTTAAAAACTATAGTCCAAAATATGACAACATATGTAATTAGTACTATTTATTTTGTGCATTATAAAGGTTTTTTAAGGCCTGATATTGTATTCATAGTATGCAATTTAGCGAATAAACGACACTTTCTTGTTAAAGGTACTCGCTATTTAGCACGAAAAGATTCAGTTCACGCTAATTAAGCAAAAAAAATAGTGATTAAATCAACATTTAACACTCAATCTTTTGCTAAACATTCCCACCACTCCAAAGTCTTTAGAACACAGACGATTGTCGATTAATGAGAGCCGATGAATGTTCAATTAAAATGAAATAAAAAAAGTACATTAAACAAGAAAATAGAACTTGAAAAACTCCAACTTCTAATCTATTTTCACAAGCGGACAATGGTGGAGGCAGGCCGTTCAACCCTACCGGTAGTTCGACGGACCTGTAGGGGTTCTCTACCTATCTCACCTGCTGTTTTATTCCTTAACTCTTTACTTTAAAGTCGACTCCATCTGCTCTGTTTTGACCTATCTTAGCCAAATCTTGACTCCGTCATTGCCGGCAGATGAACTAACATGCCCTTAACAATGTCGGGCCATTTCTCTCAAACAATTCCAAAGACAAACACAAAAAAAGATGTTCTAAACCTGCTGAGATTCTTCTTTACCAACCACTGAAATGCCATGACCATTTTCTCGATCACGCTATGTCCTGTAATAACAATAAAATGTTAGCTCCATAAATTGGAATCTAAACTATTTGAAGCATTTTGCAAGATTTTAAAACAAAAGAAGTTAAATAGCTTAATAATGGTACAGATCATACATGCTTTGTATTGAATATAACAAGTAATATTTAAG
>CAODLS010262127.1:0-13693 GCA_948243855.1 Flueggea neowawraea
GGTTCAAGTGTTCCTTTGGTTATCAAATGGGCAGATACTGAAAAGGAAAGGCAAGCTCGTAGGGCCCAGAAAGCTCAATCTCAGGTTTCAAATTTGCCTAATAGTGATTCACAACATCCATCACTATTTGGAGCATTGCCAGTGGGATATGTACACCCTTATAATGTATATGGATATCAGGTGATTTTGTTGTTGGGAAAATGTTTGGATCCCCTATTGTTACTTTAAGTTGTTCTCTTTCCTTTGCTATTTACTTTATTTCATTATATATTGTTTCTATCACCAAAGGAGTTCGGAATATAGCCATCATCCTGTTATTCCTTGTAGGCTCCTGGATCTTATGGACTCATGCCATATCGCTTGCCACCTATGCAAAATCAACCTTTTCATGGGATGATTCCTCCAGTAAATCAAGGTAATGCATTGCGTGGTGGCATCAGACCTGACCTGGGCCCCAGTATGGCCCACAGAAATTATGGATCGCCTCCTGCAAGTTACGTAGGTTCTGCTTATCCATCAGTACCAGGACTTCAGTATCCCATGACATATACTGGAGGAATGATGAGTCACCGGCCTTTGAGTGGATCATCCAGTTCACCCAACTCTGCAGGAAATAGTAGTCCTGCAACACCTTCAGGCGTCAGTACAAGCTCTGGGGGTCAGGTCGAAGGTTTGTTTCTGTGTTATTATCCAGCAATATCTTTCCTCATCCATGCCATAATGGTATTTTGCTAAATATTTCCTGTTCTTGCAACGTAGGTCCTCCTGGTGCTAATCTATTTATATATCACATACCTCAAGAATATGGTGATCAAGAGCTTGCCAATGCTTTTCAACAATTTGGCAAGGTCTTGAGCACTAAGGTCTTTGTTGATAAAGCAACTGGTGTTAGCAAATGTTTCGGTACACAAATTTTCAAGGTTCCTTCTGAATTTGGCTTTATATCATCAACTTTTACCCTTTAAAGGCCTTTATTCTTTTTCAGGATTTGTTAGCTATGACTCACCTGTAGCTGCTCAAGCCGCTATTAGTATGATGAATGGATTTCAATTAGGTGGTAAGAAATTGAAGGTTCAGCTTAAGAGAGACAATAAACAAAGTAAACCTTATTGATCAGAAGATGATTCATTGACGCCAGCAGAATTCTGTGATATGTGGGAGCACTCAACCTGGATATTCAGGATTGACTGCAAAGCAGTTTGGGGTGGATGGATGACCTGGGTTATTGCTTATATGCATTGCTCCATCCTTGTAATTGCTTCATGGGATAAAGTTCCCAAAATTGTAATTCATGGTGCATTCTGCACTGACACAATTTGTAATTGACGTATCATGGAAGTTCATTTAGAGATTAATTAATTGATTGATTTTTCCTGCTGCAGCTCTTTTTTTCTTATAATCTTGTGGAAACATCTATGAAAACTAAGAAAAATTTGGAATAATTGAGAACTAATTGCTGCAGCTTAATGACTTTGTCATGTTCATTTATTTCCTTCATATTAGATTTCTTTTTTCTTGGCTTTCCATCATATTAGATGTATTTCACCACTCGTGAAATGAGTCATTTAGATTTACAGTTGGCTTTCTTGATTGCTTCACGTGAATTATATTTCTCTCCAATGTTATTGTTTAAATTTCTATGATGATACAGTTGGAACTTTGGAGCCCTCAGAGTATTCACAAATAGAGAGATTCTCCATGTTGCTTGCACCGAAGAAGCCTCTTTGTTCACCTAATGTTCAGGTATTTTGCTAATGTGAGTTTACTTGTTCTGAATTTTGTGGGGATTTGTTATTCATAGCCAACATTTTATTGTAGCCAGGAATCAAGTCGTGATTTTTATTTTTTGATTAAGTCATGATTGATGTTATGGATCCATGGCCTTTTGAAGCACAAGGTTATCCTTTCCTCGGACTTGTTCTGTGTCGATGCTTCTCTTTTGTTTTTTCCTTGTTCTTTCTTGGCAAAAAAAGGTTCCTTTTTCTTTCCTGCTGCATGTGTGGGGAGACATTTGGCTCTACATCTAAAGTGTTTGAATGACCAGTGTGCAACTTTAGTGTTCATTTTGTAGATTCGGGTCATTATACATCCAAAGCAAACCACAATTGTAGAAATTCTGATCCCTTTTCACCCTTTGCTTTCACAGATCTGATATTATGTTGTTGCTGGATTGCAGAGATTGGAATGGCAAAGATTCAAGTGTCAGTGGAAGCTTTTAATATTTTTCAGCTGAAGACGCTTTCAGGGTTTGAGGGCTTTGCTTGGCAAAGTGATATTATCTAACCGCTACCCACTCCAGGTTTGGTCATGTATCTCTCTGTTCTTTTTTTTTTTCAATTATTTTCTATTTCTTGCTCATGTCAGTAATAGAATACGTTTCTTATAGTTTCCATGTTGGGGATCTTATTTATTTATGACATTCGATGTGAAAGCCATTTCTGCATTATTTTAAAATGATTGAATGATATTTTGCCTGTTATATATTTTGCCTGTTAGGTTGTTGAATTGATGTATTTTGATTGGTTGGGTTGTTACTCACTGAGCTTGTTTAATCTCCTCATTTTTCAGAAAAAAACGATTTGATGTTTGGTTCAGAGAAGGTGACTATGGGATCTTTCCAAGCACAAAATTTCCCGTGAAGATGGGTAATTGAAGTGTTTCTTTTCCCTTTTAAGTCAACGCATTATTGCTATCTTCTCAAAATGCATACTCTCTTATATTCAAAATGCATTCTCTTATATTCTGTATAGAGAAGACTATTCTACTGAAAAAATGATGTATAGAGAATACTGTAAAGCGTAAATAGCATATCTTTTCAAATACCCAGGAGTTGGTTTAGTCCATCTATCAACTCCTGTTTGCAAGGACCAGAAACAGCATGCTTCTCTTGTAAAACCCGTGCCTTTTTCCATTTTTCCAGGAAATTCAAGGCCTACTGCCTGATGGTAAAAGCTGGTCGGCAAGAGTTCCTCCATATACATTATTTCTCTTGGACCAAACACCCTAAAGAAGCATAAAAATCCTTTCAACAAGCTGAGGACCAGCAGAGTTTAAAACCATATCAAACCAGCTTTGAAAGTAAGTAAATTGAGAGTCCATGGGTGATGCAATAATATTAGACCAATCAGCATTTGCAAAAGGACGTTGTTCCAAAGCATGGAGAATAAAAAACAGGACACAAAGGTTCCACTTCAATATTCTTCTTCTGTAGTTCATCACAAGTTGGCTAGTATCCAGCCCTTGCACACCAAACTAAGTTTAATACCTGAACTGTGGTAGTTAAAGGATAATACTACAGGTAATGTTTTATTAGCTGGTGTTAAAGCATTGATAATTTTTTACAAATTGGTAACATGTTGGTTTAGTGATATGGCTCATGCCGAATGGTTGGCAGCCGTAATCATTGTGGCTTTTGCCAATTTTTCTTTTAGCGATGTGAGTTTCCATGCCGTCGGTTTTAACATTCTAGAAGGAGGCTATAGAATTTTCCCATTCCTCAAGATTTCTTCCAAGAATTCATTCCTTTTGGTAGCAATGGGCGTGTAGCAATCGCATTAGTCTTGGAATAAATTTCTATACCAAGTGGTCGTAAATTCAATTTGTAATAAAAACAAGTAAAATGACTTATGAAAAAAGGGTGTCCGGTTGAAAAGCGCTTACTATTATTTTTATACTAAAGGCCTCTATGTATGAATTAGCCGAATAATTATGTGATTATGAGAATGATTTTATTTAGTTGTTTCAAATGAGATTATAGGTCGTTTATAAGTTGTCTTTAGTCGTTAAACATTAAATTATGAATGATGAATGCTGGATTCGATTTACTTAAATGATTATTGTAACTTATGCAAATAATTGGGCAGCAAAGCGTGTTACGTTAGAGATGAGAGCATCAAAAGTTGCCACATATGCAAGGTTTTGATGGGATAGACGGCACCGTTGATCTAATACGTGGTCGTGTTCAATGGTTTTCTGTAATCAAAGGGTTTAATTAAGATTGGTGGAGTCCATGAAAGATGAATGCCGTGTGCAGTAGATGCAAGTAGGGTTAATTTGATAATAATCACATTCAACGGTTCCCTCACATAGTAATGACAAGGACTTGGTGCCCACAAAGTCAAGCTTGAAGATTTTTGGTTTACCCCTTTTTTAGGGCTAGCCCACATGGAAGGAGGTCTGAGAATAGCTTTGAATCACCTTTGTTTATATTGTTTATTTTTTATTATTTCTGTGAGTTTTCTTTGAAAACTTGGGGTCATCTTTGTTGAGATCATGCTTCACCACGTTTCTTTTGTGCCATTTTTATTGCATTGAAAATGAAATCAGCTTCTTGGTCACCTTTTATATTTGACTCAACATCATTTTCTGTTTGAACAGTTGATCAAAACAAATATCCCATTCTCAAATCTTGAATTATTATTTTTTTATTTCTTGTCTTGAATTCTGTTCAGAATTAATTGGAACCTTTTGAATTGCATAGCATTTGTTTCTCTCTTGGAAATTTAGGCACTCAAAAAGTCTTGGGGTTGGGTATTACGTTATAGGCCTACCATGTTTGATTTGAAGCCACTTCTTTAAAATGGAATAACATTATACTCTTAGTGTTAAGCAAGCTTTTATTAAATTACCATCCAAATTAAGCCCTTTTAGTGCCTGTAAAAATGTTAAGCAGCTTGTCATGTCAATAAACACACATGATTGATAGGAATTACTAGGTGGATTAAATCAGGTGCTTTGGCCCTAGAGGTTGACACATGGTCTTGCTTCTAGAAGCCTCACTTGATCAATGTTAGAGCGCAATATATGAACCAATACTGGACCAATACCATTGATCATTGATGTATTCCTTTTTTTTTTCTTTGAAGGGATTGATGTATTCCTTCTAGAAGATTAGGCACATGGTTGTGTCATTTCCATCCCTTTCTTCACTATAGTTTCTTTTCACTTTTGTCTTGATTTAATTTTTATCTAAATTTTGTCCTCAATATTCTATTTGATGAGGCCGACACAAGAAGAAATGACCCCTCACCTCGAATTGTCAAATCAAAAGCCAACCTTCACGCTCTTTTTCCTCTATATATGTATTGAGCCATCAATGGTAAAATCTTCTAACCAAAGTCTCCAAAAAACAAAAAAGAAGAAGAAAAGAAGTATCGAAACTGAATTCTTGTTTCCCTTTCAAAGAAATGGGCACAAGAAAGGTTGAAGATGTATCTTGCTTCTTTCTAGTTGAAGCCACTGGTGATTCTGAGGTTAACGATGCTACTGATCCCAATATGCTTCTCATTGATCTTGATGATGATGATGCAGAATCTTGCAGTTGTGATGTATCGGAGGACCATTCTTGTGTTAGTGATCTTGATGGTTGTGAAGTAGTTGAAGAGCCAACTTATGTAAATAATTATCTTGTTGTGGAAGAAGATAAAGAAAAGAAGGCAGAAGAAGTTCATGTATATCAGAAATGGAATAGTTCAAAAGGGCATACTGGGTTGGGATTGAATCAGAAATCTTGTGCCTCTGTAGAATCAACTGATGAATCCATGAATGAGATGGAGAAGAGCCGGCTGTTTTGGGAAGCTTGCTTGGCGTCCTAGTGGGTTGGCCCCTTCTTTTTTTTCTTCTATTTTCTTCTCATTCCTTTTCTTTTTTATATTAATATCAATTTGTTACCCGCAACACAATTGTATCGTTCTTGGCATTGCTCCTTGTTAGTGGTTTTGTTCTGTTCTTTTGTGAGTGGGAGATGGAGGTTTGATTTAATCTATTTGGAGGTGGGAAAGTCTAGTTCTTCAATTGATGTATAGAGAACAATTGTACAGATTACAGATGACGAATACATTTTCTTTCTGTAATTGATGAAATGCGCAGCAAGCACTTGATTATGTCTAATTGGTTTTTTATGCACATATTAATTGAGTTTTCTAAACGATGCTTAATAAATTAGTTGGACTAAAATGTTCCAACTTTTAAACGAACAGTTTGGGAAGAGAGATGAGAGAAGAACAGGACACAGTGGGAGGAAGCTCTGCTTTTCCCAGAAGCATTATTGCATCAGGTAATCGTATACAAGAAGCTTGAATTCCGATTAAAGCTATGCAATAATTCAACATCAGAGACTTTCATTCTCCTGTTTGACATTGACTAGTGGACATGAAATTAGACTTGAAAAACATGATTCGTTCAAGTCTAAAAATTTTCAAGGTTAGAAAGTCCGCACTAATGAAAATGACAAAGGGGGCAAATTTTTCAGCTTCTAGCCGAATCCTGCTGATGACAAGTTCAGCCCAAAGCTGAACCATCATTCTCTACAAATCCTGACAATGACAACTTCTGAGTCCTACGAGCAAAAGCTCAGATGGTGAATGCAGCAGTGTTAATTTACAGATGAAACCACAACTCTATAGGAAATAAAGGATCTGCAAAAAAAAAAATACTCGTCGCAATTTGAAGATGCAGTCAAACAGCTTCACATGATCGTTGAGAAGGCAATATGTACTCAGCTAAGGAATCGATCCTCTTGCTTTCACGTTCTGATGGGTTTCTTTTCTCAATCTGCTGTCTAGCAGCTGTCAAGCCCGAGTCCTCTTCATCCGTTGTAGCTGAACTTGAATTTTAATTTTTGCTATCTGTAAATGATATACCAGATTCCATTTTAAACTCTGAGCAACTTCTGGAACTCGAAACATTTCGAGCTAAATCACCTGTTGGTTGCTCTTGGAAAGAATCATGGTCATTTCTTTTGTCACCCAGTCACCTCAAGAAGCACTCTTCGATCTCGTTTAGTGATGCAGCATCATCGTCATCATCTTCTTCATCTTCACTGCCAGGACTGTAATTGGGATCATGATCCTCATAATCTGACGGCGCCTGTCTCAGCTCACAGCTGGTGTCCATATCTTGCTGACTGTCAAAATCCCCATCAGTTTGTTGTTCAGACGAATGAGATGACATAGGGGAATATCCTCCGGTTGCAGGCTCTTCACGTTCTCGAAGTGTTCTTGTGATCAAGGTCTTGAGTAAGTTCATCACTTGCATGGCATGCATCAGTGCTGCCAAAGGATCAGACATCTGATCGAGGAAGAAAAACAACAGTTAATCTCTCGAAATTATAGCAAAAGCTTCTTTCTTTTGCAAAGAATTCTATTCAGAAGATGTTCACAGAATATACCTGAGTCATATTTGGAGCAAATACCATTGCGATGTTTCTAGCATTCATTTTGTTGTAATCTTCTTCCTGAACAACATCAGCCATAAGATCAATGGCCCAATTGAGTAATGCAGCTTCAGTAGGCTTTAGTTGCTTGACAAGCTCCAACGATTCTTCTTCTGTGTTGCACTGCAAAACTTGTTCAGGGGAGAACCCATCTAGCACCCCAGAAGGAAGTTCTCTAAACCAAGCCTTGATTAGGCCTGCCAAACAATGCACATTAATATCATCAGCCACAATACCCCTGTTCAGCTGGTCCCTCACATGCTCCTCCTGTCCATTCTCTGGGTTTATTCGGAAAATCTCTTCTGCCTATTAAACCCCCATTAACACAAAAAAAAAAAAGAAACAAAGTGAGTTGATATCCTCCAAAGTTGAAATATTTTCACCAAGTCAAATGGTGTAAATAGTTAAAGATTGCATACTTTTAGACCTCCTTGTGAGTACAGTCTCCCCTGCATCAGCAACAGAATTGTGGGAACACTGTGCCCTTTTGAATCAAAAGAGCATTGCATTGAGTCTGCTGAGACTCCAAACACGCTGGCACTGCAAAATTCAACACATGGAAATCAATTACAAACTACAACACAGTAATGAAACCCAAAAGAAGCAATAAAAACACTAGTCCCCATCAATTTAAACATACACAAACAGTAGATCAACTCTCTTTGCACTGCAAACAAACATTTTTAGCTTTCAACCAAACAAAACGAACAGAAAGCCTCAGATCTAAGCACTACCCACTTCAGAACTCGTAGATGGAAGACCTAAACAGCTATAATTTTTTTTTCTTGCAACGAAAAATGGAAATGAGACATGAAAAGAAGAGAGTCAACGACTAGTAAAAGTACCAAGCACTAGGGACCCGACAAGGGATCTCCACTTCAAACTCAACAGGGAGACCCAAGAAGCCATTGAAGCGATCAAAGGTGACATGGGTTATGTGTTGAACATTTGTAGGCCACCCAATCTCCATGTGATGGACGGTGGAGATGACATCCTCACCTCCTTCCTCAATCCTACAAGCCACCAGTGACTTCCTTATAGCTGCCAACAACATCTCCACCATTGACACCTGACTCTGCTCTTCTTCACTCCCTCTGGTCCCCTTTGTCGCTCCTTTTCCACCTCCTCCACCACACCCTCCTCCCTATGTCACCATTACTACCCCTGTAATGTTTCTTCTCAAAATTTTGGTTCTTTCAAACGCAACAGCTTCTGTTTCGCTTAAGAATGTCAACTTTTTTGTGTGTTTGCGGTTGGTTTGTTTCGGTTGGGTGTAATAGATTTGTGGTTTGGGGAGAGGGGTTTTTCAAGTTTGAAGCTTGGAGTTCAAACGGCCACTCGTTTCAAATTTTCTTCCATTACACTTTCACTTTATCTACTATCTTTTGACATTTTTGTCCCTCTGGTTTGGTTATATTACCGATTATGCCGCCTCGAAAACCTGATTAACCTTCTATTTGTTCAGGGGTTAATTAACGATATCTGAATTAATTAATGAACTATTGAATATTATTGACTTGTTTAATTAATTGTTAATGTGGAGAAACCTTGCTGCTATAAATAAGGAAGCAACATTAGTGGTAATTGATTGTGCATAAATGGTACTTAATTCCAAATCTCAAAATTAGTCTCATAATTTAAGGCACTAGTACGTGGTGACTTGGACCATGTTTGTTGCCATATATTTATGCAATGGCGTAATGGTGGTCATCGGCTGGTTGGTGATGCTAATCAATTATTTAGTGGATGTTCATGTATTAGTTAGTAACTGTTGGAGAAGTTGAGCTAATGGATTTCTTCAATTTAATTTCAAGTGGTTTGGCTCTAATGCTTACTTCACTGATCAATGAATAATTGGTCCCGTAAAATATCAACCTTCTTTGGTATATATCATTTGGTACTTGTAATTTCTGTGAATTCAATGATGATATACACACATAAATAGAGCATAAGAAACAAGGCACAATTAGGTATAATAAATTTTACATTTATAAATTCAGATGCCATCTGTTTGTTAGGGTTTCATTATGATTTATGAATATACTTGGGTAGAAATCCCGATTTAGTGCCTTGAATGGTGTAGCTCAATATGAAAACAAAAAAAAACAAAGAAAGAAAGGGACGATGTTGATGTTGATGTTAATGGGGACGTGTGGATTAAAGTGGGGGTTTGACGTTAATGGGTCATTTGATAAGGAAAGTGAGTCATTTGGGTTGGAGAATCAAGAATGGATTCGATGGGGAATAAGTGAAAGACGGTTGCCTATCAAACCAAATCAAGACAAATAGATTGATAGTTCCAACAACAATGAGTCCTTTTAGGTGATTCGCGTGATTACCGGGATGCTAGACAAGTAGAATTTTTGGGTTTTATTTCTGCTCCCTAGTAGGAGTAGTTCTTTTCGTCTCCGTCCCCGTGCAGATGCAACTATACAATTTCCATATGCCTAGAATCCCGTCTTTGTCGCCGGGATCCTCTTGGTCCGCACGTACTGACCATCCATGGTCCTCTCAATTCTTAGGAGTATTTACTGTGTTTTGTAAAATTACTAGTGAACATGAGGTCGAATGAAAGTAGAAATAAAATACAAACACTAAAAAACAAGTTGAAATAAAATACACAAGTTTTTCAATTAAAAAAAAAAGAACTAAAGACAGAGGATTTGGTTGGGAGGAAAACATATTTTGTAGTTCACATATAGCACATTGTATAGTAAAAAATAGATACCAATGTTTAGGGTTAGAGAAAAATAAAAAATAGATAAGCAATTTTTGTATTTATTTTTTGTGTGATTCCTGATAAAGATGGAGCCTTAGCTAGAATTGCATGTTGTGTTCGGTATAGACTGCTGCATAAATGTACAGATAGTGAAGATAGTAAGTTACTGCTGAAATGGGATTAGAGGAGATTAGTTTTATTTGCTTTGTTCATGTTGAGAGAGAGATTTTTGGGGGGTCTAGTATAGTTTCTTACAGTTTTTAGGTTAGATACCTTCTTTCGGCAATAAAATGCTCTTACTGACCAAAAGAAAGACTAATTATCTCCATGCAAAAAAGAAAAATATAGATTAAAAGCTACCTTCTATCTTTCTGTGAACAACAACGAGTTCGTTTAACAACTATAATCTATAGTGTATTTTTTAAAATATGTAACATGTTTTATATAATTAATTTTATAAAAAAAATATCATATTTTAATTTTTTTATTATTTATTTATCACCAATTATTATAAAATTTAATAAATATACTGTATATTTTACCGTACCAAACAATTCAAGTCCGAGCATTTGTCGGCACTACCAAATAATGGAGTGAAAATGTGGAGGAGAAGGGAATTTGGGTAAATAAAGAAAATAGACAAAAGGCGAAGAAGGAGAGGAGGAGAGAGCCAAGTGTGTGAAATCGAGAAGGAGCGGACCACATTGAATTGGATGTTTGTGTGTCGTCACTCCCCTCATTTATGTTTGATCCTTGTGCCACAATTTGGTCTTTATGGGTCCCACGAAATGTTTTGCCTTTCCGCACCCAATAGGAATTCTCTCCCTCACAAACCGTACTGTTTGAACTTCAAATAATGAACTCATGGGCTAGACTCGACTTCTACGCATTCTTCTATAACGTCTCATCTCCATTTTTTGGATCGCTACTCTTCTTTTCCATTGTCCGACTTCTGTCTTACGCATTTCGTTGTTTGTTGTTCTCTTTTTACTTTCGTTACAAACGTACCATTTCTTTCTTTCAACTTTTCTTAATGGATTTTTATTTTTTTTATTTTTCTAATGGGAAATAAGGGATTTCTTTGAGCTAATATAGGTTGAATCGCTTGAGTTGAACAATATTTTGCGTCCGACTTAGTCAGACATTAATTTTAATCAGATCAATATTAGGTTATATATCGGCCCTATTTGAATGCCTACTTGATATTGTTTGTATTGAAAAAAGCGGTCCGCTCATGATGGGTGAACCGAACTCAGTCGGTCAAGGTGTGAACCGGGACGATGGACCGAGACCAATTGGCGAGCCCAATTGAGATGAGCCCATAAAGCTCATGTGCTAAGCTCATTGGGGTCAAATCCATTTAAGGGCTTATAAATATGAGTGAGGAAAGAAAAGAAGAGGAGAGGAAAAAGAAAAGAAAGAAGAAGAAAAAGAAAAAAGAGGGAGGTAGAAAACGTTTCTCCCCTCCCTCATCCTTCCCCCCATCTTTCTTTCTCTATCTCCTTCCTCCATCATTCATCGTTTGTCGATCCCGATCCGAAGTGGCATCTAGGCTGCGAAATAGATGAGCACTCCTGTTGACAACCCGACTGTAATTTGCTCGCAAGACCAACATAGAACCGATCATGACCTTTGTCTTCCGCTGCTGGTTAGATCACGATTCCGCAGGAATCGAAGTAGGTAACTCAAACCTACTATTATATATTGTGTATCGGTTAAATCGGTAGCTAGATTCCTTCAGTAGTATCAGAGCGGAGAACGAATTTTGGATTATGATTCAAAATTCTTGTTGGTCTCTATCTGTTATACCTAAAATAAATTTCTTGTATTCGACTTTCTGTCCAGAACGTCATTTTTTGTTCGAGTCCATCCGAAGTCGAAAATTGAAAGTTGGATTTTTAAAATTATGATAAAAGATTTGAGATCAACGACCTCAAAAACATTAGTTGCCCAAGTTTCGTTGCGAAATTCTATCGGGAAGATCGTCAAATCCACGAAAACCCGATCAAAAAATACTGAGTGAGAAGCTTACAAATGAATTTTTCATCTGATAAGAATGACAACGTGGCGAGTTGTGAATCGTCCACACGGTCCACTCAGAATGCAACACTTGCAGAGCAATAATTAGGTCAAAGTTGACCGAGATGTTGACCACTTATCGATCGACACGTGTCACCTGTAAATCATGTCACTATTGTCGGCAACCAATCACTATCTAGACCATGTCATATAGGACACGTGGACAAATCGAAAGCCGACACGTGGCAGAAGCTTCTAGAAGATTTTTTGGATAGACACGCCACGTGGACCAATGAGAATCTGCCACGTGTCATTACACCATTTGGCATCCACGTCATTGTGAACACACGTCACAATGACATGTGTCATCCACGTTATCATATTTTGGACCAATGAAATTGTGACATTTGAGTTCACGAGACTGCGACCCGTGGAAACATTCTGGAGTAGCGCGTCTCGGCTCGTGATCGTGTGTGGGATAGACAGGTGGCACGTGTCGGTGCGTGACACATTTCCCAACCTCCAAATTTTGTAAAATTTTATGCAGAATTAAAATTTAGATTTTTCTAAAATTTTTGACATATTTTTTATAATTTTTTGAGTTCAAAAACTATTTTTTTCAAATTTTTTGAATATTAAAAGTGGTGTAAAAATTATGAAAAATGTGTTTTCTGCCAAGAATTATTTTGAAAATTAGTTTTCAAAATAATTGATTTTAAAAACATGCAAATATGGTTCTCATTTAGATAATTGAAATGAGATTTTAATTATTTGGAGAATACGCGAGTGTGTATATACTCATTTTATTTGTAATTTATTACGAATATGCGAATGAGGTAAAATCATGTTGCATCAAAGGAATTGCGAATTAAGAAAGAATTTGAACGACTCCCAAAATGAGTATTTTGGGATTGTGGAGGTTATAAAGAGAATAAAATAATTGTGCATAAATGTGCATAAGTGATGAAGGTTCGCTTACTTCATAAGAGATTATGATTCTTATCACCAATATTGGTTAAAGGTATTGGTACATACTAGAATTTCATGAAAACATGATTCCCTAAGTATCGTAGAAAGATACTTTGTGATTCTAGAAAATAAAAACGTTTTGACATTGGTATGTCCAATATTAAACCATGATCGCCAAGAAAGATTATGAGAAGTGGTAGATTCACTTTAAGGTCGTTTGATTTATAAAATTATTTGAAAAGTTGGTACAACCACTTTTGAATTATGTTCTGACATATTGGATTGTGGTCCATTATGTATCCAAATTGGTTAGTATAAACTTAGTATTATATGAATTTGGAATTATATTGGGGATATTTAAGCATTATTTATGTGTTAATACTGACCAATATTAATGTACGTGTATTAACATTGAAATTGAATGTTTGGATATCATGTTGTTTCAATAAATGATATTGATTTTATTTATTATTTTTGGCTTATTGTTATATTGATTTGCCTTAATTTAATATGCAATATTTTATATGTTGAATATATTATCCAATTATTGAGTTTGTTTAAATAATTAAGATGACCAACATGAATCTCCTAAGTCAAGTAGGCTTTAAAAGTGAATCATAACAGTCATTATTTACTGTCTATAAAATTAAATATAATATAATTAATTATTAAGACCGAAATAGTACATGTACACCTAGTGTACATTTCGATTTAAAGTTTAATAAGAGACTATGCTAGTTTAATTTTGGTTGGATAGTAAATATATGTGTATT